>JAVDBV010087549.1:0-18955 GCA_032619315.1 Piper longum | reverse complement strand
TAGGAAAACCAGGAGTGACGTGGACGGCTCAGATCTTGCCACGTGGCACGATCTGGAATTCCAACAATTGTAGTGGGACCCACATATAGGTATATCTAATATACCTATGGACGAAAAACTCGAATTGAGACCGTCGAAAATCAAATCTTACTCGAGCCTAAAAGTGACTCGATAGACAGGAATTAAAACAATCATGTTAAATGGACCCCAAACCTAGAAATTTTAAAAATAATGACTCATTCCTCGCTGTAAATTTCCATTTTTATTTATTTATAAATTATAATAATCATTATTGTTGTTATTATTTTCGTGGTTTTTACAGTTGTGATTTACCAAATGATTTGTGACTATTCATAGTGAGATAGAAAATAAGAAATATCACCTGCCTTAGGGAGAAGTGTAACCTCTTCTATATTAAAAGGAACAACTATCCAACTATTAAGCTTTTAATATTAGTCATGGTTAAAGTAGTCTTTACTATGATCATGTAAATAAAACAACAAATTTACCATTATTGATACCAAAATTAATGTATTAAACATGATATTATATATTTATGTATTAAATCTGATATTACATTTTATACTATCAAGTCAAATCTGAGCTAAATTACGAGGCGAGTTTTAGTTATAAATGAGTCAAGTAGAGTCAGACACTTCTTTACTCAATATCTACTCGTGCAATTAGGGTTCGAGTCGAGCTCGAGCGAGTTATGATTTTTGTTCGAATTGAGGTTGAGTTCGAATCGAATTCGAGTTGTAATCGAGTTGAGCCAAATAAAATACTTTTTTTCTCAAACTCGACTCGTGAAATTCGAGTTTGACTTGATTTCAAGCTCAAGTGTTTAAACGTCGAGTTGCAAGTCAAGTCGAGTCAATCTGAACACTAAATGCTCATGAGTTAGCTTGCTGAATTAACAACCCTACCTATTAGAAGCAATTTAATACATTTAACACTTCCATCACCTATCATCTAGGTCTCATTGAATATCGAAGGATAGAGTTTCATACTTGCAACAATGCTACAAACATAGACACAATTTGAGCCGTATCATGCCGTAACATAGGGTTTGATTTCTGTCATCTTCCCCTCCCATCCCCTCTGAGTCTCTTTACGGAAATTAAAAATCACTTTCATTAAAAAAGAGGATATTTAAGTAATTAAAATTTAATAAAATAAAAAAAAATTGAATTATTGTAATTTATTTCTTTACTTATCTAAACTTTATGTAACTTAGAATTAAATTATTATAACTTTTTTTAATTATTTAATGAAGATAGGTATAAAATTGGATTTCATCTTCAATATTTGTTGTGTATAACGTGACATTTTGCCAAATTTTTTTAACACTTGTCTAAAAAACTATGCCTAACTTGGCAAGCCAATTTAACTTTGTTTAGTTATGCGTTGACTCTCCTGACTAGGCATGGTTTTATGTGGTAATTTAGCAAGAAATATTGTACACATCACTAAATTTTTCATTACTTTTAGTACCTTATATCTGATTGGTCTAATAAAATTTTGAAGGTAAGTACAAGCCAGATGATTTATTAATGAAACTAATATATATTTTGGTAGATGGTTAATTTTACGAAACATGTAGTGTAATGACCTGGATCAAAGTACAACGTAATGGACCTAGAACTAGCCCAAAGTGCAATGTAATGGATTATGTTATCTCTTCAAACGTGATAACTAAAGTTAAATATTTATAGTAGGTATTAGATGTGGGACTAAATTGATGGATCTTATAATCCACCCACCTTATAAAATTTTGTCCCCAAAATTCCTTCACTTGGCCCGTTGCTAGCCCCAGCTCACGACATTCTTTAGCCCGTGACCGGCAGCCTAACCAACGTTCCCAGTCCAGCCCACCATCTAATACGGAACTAGGTTTCTCTGATATCATTTGTAACGATTCGACCCAAAGTGCAATGTAATGGATCTAGAATTGGCCTAAAGCGCAATATAATAGATTATGTTATCTCTTTAAACATGATAACCGAAGTTAAAGATCTATAGTAGGTATTAGATGTGGGACTAAGTTGAGGGATCTCATAATACAGATTATGAGATCCAACAACTTAGTCCCACATCTAATACCTACTAGGAGAAGATCCTGTTTATAAGTGAAAATGGACTATAGATCTTTAAACTTCGGTTAACCATCTTAAAGAAATGACTTAGGCTCATTACGTTGCACTTTAGGTCGGGTCGTTACAAATGGTATCAAAACAACCTGGTTTCGTGTTAGATGATGGGCTGGACTACGGATATTGGCTAGGCTATCAGTCGCAGGCCATTGAAGGTCGTAGGTTGGGGCTAGCAACGGGCTAAGTGTAGGAATTTCGGAGACGAAATTTTCTTAGATGGGTAGATTGTGAGATCCATCAACTTAGTCCCACATCTAATATCTATTAGGAGAAGATCCTATTTATAAGTGGGAATAGATTATATATCTTTAAACTTCGGTTAACCATCTTAAAGTAATGACTTAGTAGAAGAATATCTTATTTATAAGTGGGAATGGATTATATATCTTTAAACTTCGGTTAACCATCTTAAAGTAATGACTTAGGCCCATTACGTTGCACTTTGGGCCGGGTCGTTACATGTAGATGTAAAAAAGAAGAATTGATAACTCTGTAAAAGAGTTATTATTCTTTACATTTAATGTTGATTTTTGTAATGTTTTGAGTCGTTTATACTTCAATTTTATTAGTTTAAAAGCCTATTATTTGTTATTAAGAATCCAAGAAATCATTTTGATTTTGGTGTAAAAAGTGCTAATTAATGTTGTTCTAACAGGGCATAAGAGTTTCAAGACAATCCAGAATGAATTCGGGGAGAAATCGGGCCAAAAGGCATGACTTGGAACTGTAGCGATACTTTAGCGGGCGCTCGAGCACTCACTATTCTAGCGCTCGAGCGCTAGCCTGTCTGTTAAGGAAATGTTATGGCCGAGAGTTGAGCGCCTAAGTGTTGGGATTTTGAGTGCTTGAGCACTGGCAACAGGAAAATTTATTTTTCTAATATTTTTGGAGATCCTAGTGGACACTAATTGTAATGTTTGGGTTGATCCTATATAAACTTTGATTAGAGTTTTAAAGAAAAAAAAAAGAAGATAACAACTCTAGACGGCAAAGCGGAGGCACGAAAGACGGGAAGGAACAACGAAGTAGTTGGATTAGAAGAAGAATTAGCTTTCTTGAAAAGAGTTTTTCTTATTTTGATTTAGTTTTCTTTGTGATTAAATTATGCCTTTCATATCACATATGAATTTCTTGAGTTTACTTGAATATTATATAGAATAAATTCTTTTCTAGGATTTTCAATGAAACTTAGTGCATGTGATTGTATTTTTAGATTATCTATTCTATTTTTGTTTATTAATGCTATCATTAGACTGACCACCTTCTAATTAATTTAAAGATTTGATCTTGTTTAGAAATAGAAAGATTAGATTTGTCATTGAATGAAATAGTCTTTGTTTATATAATTTATGTGATTTACATATGAGATATAGATATACTCGCATGTCTTGTATAACTATTAAGGGCAGAATTTAAAGTATCATTTTGTATACACAATTTCACAGAGATATAGAAGTTGGGTGTGAGTGATAAGTTAATGGTGAATCTAAGAGATGTTATCATAATTAATTCCCGTAGTTAATGATTTAAATATGCAGTTCATAGGTAAAAATTACAATTTTAATTATATAGAGCACTAAGTAAAATTAAAAATCTTAAGTTTGTCGTCTTGAAATTAATTTATCATTTAAATATTATATTTTAGATTAATTTAGTCATAATTCATAATTAAAGTACTATTTGAACTTATTTTTATTTAAGTATAATTAATCAAATTAATTTTGGTAATTGAAAATTTCGATTACTAATTCCTCGTGGAAAGATATTTTCTTATTACTTTTATTACTTGATTCGGCACGTGCACTTGCGTTATAATTTTTACATCAAGAATAATCTTGTTAGTGACAAATACGGTGAAATTACTCAATTTTATTTAACTACGTACCTTTAGTTACTTTTTTATATTTTTATTTTTATCAATTTTTTTCCCCACAAAACAGGCAATTTTGTTTTTTTTTTCAAAGCAAAAGAGGCAATTTAAAACTTAAAAAGAAAGAGACAATTTTAAAGAAATTAACTCCTTTTTTTTTGTTAAAAACCTTTTTAGAGTTTAAACTTTGTGAGTCTAAGTTGACACTAATTCCCAATCCGATCTTAAAGAATAAAAAAGAAATCCGTGTCTGATTCAACAGTTCTTCTATCATTGCCTTCTTCTACCTCAAGGTAGTGGGTTTGAATCTTGAACTCCATTTTAATTGTTATGAGGTTAGGTATTGTGTTATTGTGTTTCCTTGTGCTGGATGCAGTGTGTTTCTATCCGAAATAAAATTGAAAATTAGCTGATCTTAGGTACTGATCATGTTCTCATATTCCTCAAACTCACAAATTTAAGACTAGGGCTTGAGTAATGATAGTTTTCAAGTTGAACATGAGTTTGTGAAGGCCTGAATTATTATACATTGCCAAAATCAAGTGTTCAGTTTGTGCTTGTAAAAAAGTCTTACTGTGTCCACATTTTAGCAGAATATTTAGTGTTTAGTTTGATTTTCATGTTTGGCATATAACTATAATTCAGTTTTTTTCCATCTTGTCATAGCTTGACTTGGGTTAATTTGTGGTGTTCCTGGATCCCATATATAATTACAAGGAATGTGATTTTTTGGTGAAGGCTGTACAGGGGGCTTTGCAAGCCTCTGGAAATAGTTAGTAATCGTAGTGAAACTTTTACTATTGCGAAATAACAGCGATGTTCACTTTTACTATTGATCTGAACCTAATTTTATCTGGTTAGGGACGTTTTATATTTAGTTATTTGAGATAGATGTTACGATTGCCTCTTTTTGAAACCTTAAGTTGAGTGTTAGATTAACTTATTTCCTTTGTGATTGTTAAATTATGGTGCCATTCAGAATGGAGGATTTAAGGTGGCATCCCTTTCCATGAAGCACCTGTCATAGATAGGCTAAGTAATTTGCCCAAGGATGTATTAGATCAAATACTAGTTCGTCTCCCGATTCCCCCTTTTGGAAACTTTGATATCAGAGTATGCTAATCTTATTCCATGTCTTCAAATTTATGATGCGAAGATCAAGTCTTTGAGAATTGAGGGTATATTCAAGGATATAGTTTTAGTTGGTTGTCCTAAGCTTGTTGATGTTGATATGCATCGCTTGGGTGATTGCAAATAAAATGATAATACTTTGGACAAGGTACTCGGTTGTTTGCCAATGTTGAAACTATTCACAATTGAGTAGTGTTCTTTGCGGGTATCAAAATTTCTCTCCCCCCCAATTTTGAGTTTCTGACCTCAGGTACTGTATTAAATAAACTCTTCAGTGCGCTTGAGCATCTTCACTTCCTACATATAAACGTGAATTTGCAAGATTCAAAGGAGATTTCGGCTGCCCTTTGCAGATTTAGAAGCTGACCCAGATTAGAAACCATTGAAATAGAGGTATAAGTTTAGTCAATCTTCTTCTATATATGTATATAGAAAAGAATTTGTATGATTAATCCATAGCTTTATCAATCCTTTTTTATCCAATTTGCAGGCTCATTGGGATGATTATAGTCTTCTATCAAGTGACCCATATGGGAGGATACGGATTGTGTGTTTCACCAGTTGAAGAAGATAAAGGTGAGATCTATGAGTGAAGAAGCCCCCCAAATGGAGTTTCTAAAGTTCGTTCTTGCTAATGCACCAGTCCTCCAGACGATGACGGTGACGAGCAATAAGGATGGAAAGGAGGAAACTAGGAAACGAGTTATACTAATTAAAGAAATATTATGGTAGATTTACTGTGTTGTTGTAGCATTTACTATAGCGAATCCAATTCCATTGCACGACTTTAAACCAAATTATGGCCATATTGTCCCATGCTGATGGTTTCTTTTTCTCTTTCGTTCTTTCTTTATTTTTTTAAAGAGTAGGTGTGGGGGTAGCAAACAGGGGGAGCTAGTCTTGAGCACTGCCTAACATGATCTTCTTCATTAGATACCATCCAAACAGGCTAGCCGAAAGCTTGCGAGCTAGACATCGGTCACTCACCCATGCATTTTAAATGAATATTTTTATTAAAATTAATACATATTCACTATTTTTATTTCAAAATAATGATTAAGTACAATTTTTTTTGTTTTTACAGGTGTTTGTGCACTAAATTTAAATTGCACTCCTTCACTAAATAGAAGGCTAAAATACGTGTGTGCATTTTTCTTTTGTTGTTGATAGATTTAATTTTGCATGGTATAAGGCCGGCTTAGGTAGGTGGTGTAACGGTAGAATTGGAGGCGACGGCCCGACTTTTCCGACAGCGGTGATCAATGGCGCAATATTTCCGGCTGTGGTGATTGTAAAATACGGCCCCAATATTGAGTTAAAAATAATAATAAATTGAGCCATGGATGGATCGTGCCATCAAGCTTAACCAAGAAAGACTCTTATTAGGGTGAAACTGTTTGGGCTAACCCGTTAAGTATTGTTATTATTGTTAGAGATAAAACTAGGTTGATTTAGTTGTAGGATTAGTTGGATTAGAATAGTTGTTTTTATTTTTATTTTATTTTTTATATATTTATATGGTTAGGATAGGATGAGATTATGAGGTTAAGATCCGTATGAAAATCTTAGGGGATTAGTTAGCTAGGGAGGTTGACCTCCTTGTTTTATAGAATCATATATAAACAGGAGGAAAGGAGTCGGCCATCCTTCTCGCGCCTACGTGCAAGCCTCTTCCCTCCTCTCGGTCGTACATTGATTCCTCCCAGCTCGTTACTGATCTTCATGTTTCAGTGGGAACCTTTGTAGATTAACTGGAGGGTGACAAGTGTTATATTGGATACATGCTCTCCCATGTCCAGCGGCTGTGTAAAGGTTAGAACTTGATTGCCTCCGAGGATTGGGTCTTGTTCATGGCGCATTTGATGATATTGTTTTCACCAATTGCTTGGAGCTTGAGAATATCGATATTTGCATGCTCAATGCGACGTGTGATTTTTACGAAGATGAAATTGTAGATACTTGTAAGTTGGATAGGGATCTTGGGTGCTTGCCATCTTTGGTGGATCTCAAGATTCAAGGTTATTTTCTGAAGGTAATGCACTTTCATCTTTATTTGAATTAGTTTGTCCTAATTGGTTTTTTAACTAACCGAAAAAAATTGTTTCAAGTATTTGGCTATGGGAACCTTCGTTGATAGAGTCCACAATGCATTTGCGAATCTGAAGAACCTGCACTTGACTGTGAATTTTCGAGATACCCAGGAGATTTCGACTGCTCTTTCTATCATTAGAAGCTCTCCGAAATTGAAATCTGTTGAAATTACCGAGGTACTTCGATGGATTTTATTTTTGATCGTCCATTGGTTTTGGCTAATGAATTTAGAGTTTCATCCATCTTGTGATATTCCAAAACAGGCTTGTTTCCTCGTACATTACCTCGAATATGATCCAGACATGTGGGAGAATTTCTCAGATTGGGTATTGCACCGGCTGAAGCGTTTTACATTTTACTATCTCAACGGCGACGCGCTACAGATGGCATTTTTGAAGTTTGTTCTCACAAATTCGCCTGTTCTTCAGACAATGTCGATCACCACTGCCAATAAAGCAAAGGAGGAGATGCCCTCTATTTTTGAATCCCTAATATCTTATCGTAGAGCTTCTTGTTTATTGAAAGACGTTGAAGTGGATAACGAGCTGATCTCGCTGCATTGTTGAACATTATAATTTGTTGAAAGTAATGACAGTTAAGTTTGTTGACAAGACAATACTCTTATATTGAAAATCAAATACAAAAACACAAACTTTCCTTTTCTTCTCCAAATAACCTCTACACACTTAATTCTAAATTCTTAGAATGCAGGAACTTTGCTTCTTATTTTTCGTTATGTACACCACATAATGAGATGAGGCATTTATACTAACTCAAGATTAATTCAAACTACACCTAACACATACTTAATATTGACTTATACATTCAATAAAAAACACACATTTATGACACCAATTTTAACAATCTCACCAACCATTGACCTGTAATTTATCATGTGTAAAACATTAGAAGCTTCTTTGAATTAGGCTTCATTGTTTTGGATTGAGTTTTATAAAACAAGTTTATATTTCAACACTTCCCCTTAAACTTGTTTTATAATGTCAAGTGTGTTTCTCAATTTGATAAAATCTTTTTTTTTCAATGGCTTAATGAAGATGTCGGCAATTTGATCTTGAGACTTCACATATTCTAGTTTCATATCTTGTTTCCTAATGCATTCTTTTATATAATGATATCGAGTATCGATGTGTTTACTCCGATCATGATACACTCGATTCTTGGCTAAATTGCTGACTTGTTATCGATGCGAATCTCTGTTGGTTCCATTTGTGACATATTCAATTCCTTCAATAAATTTCGGAGCCAAATTGCATGACTAACACATGTTGTAGCGGCAAAATATTCAGCTTCACATGTTGAGAGAGTGACAATTGGTTGCTTCTTTGACATCCAAGTGAAAGCGGTGTCTCTTAGGAAAAACACAAAACCAGTTGTGCTTTTTCGATCATCGTTATCTCCGGCCCAATTACTGACATTATATCCAACGAGCTTGCAATCATTAGAAACTGAATAATATATGCCTAAATCTATTGTACCTTTGAGATAGCGAAGAATTCTTTTTGCAGTCTTAAAATGAGTAGTTGTTGGAGTCTCCATGTAACGGCTCACAAGTCCTGTTGCGTAGAGAATATCGGGCCTCGTACAAGTTAGATATCGCAAACATCCAACTAGACTCTTAAAAAGTGTTGGATCTTCCTTTTCTGCTTCATTGTCTTTGAACAACTTGATTCCGTACTCCATCGGTGTGCTTGTTGGGTTGGAATCATCCATCTTGAATTTCTTGAGGATCTCCTTTGTGTAGCTTTCTTGCGAGATAAAAATCTCATCTTCCGTTGTTTGGCTTCAATGCCGAGGTAGTATGCCATCAATCCAATATCTGTTATCTCGAACTCCATTGTCATTTCCTTTTTGAAATCATTGAACACGCTGGAGTTGCTTCTGTTGAATGTCAAATCATCCACATACAAACACACGATCAAAACACCTCCATCTTTGATTTTGAAATAGAGGGCATATTCATATGGACATTTGATAAAACCATTATGATGAAAATACTTGTCAATTCTGCTATTCCAGGATCTGGGAGCTTGCTTCAATCCGTAGAGAGCTTTCTTCAGAACTTTAGATTCTTGTCCTTTGACTTCATAGCTTGGTGGTTGCTGAATATAGACTTCCTCTTCAAGAACTCTATTTAGAAAGACAGACTTTACATCCATCTGGTGAATCTTCTACCTATTTTGACTATAGCCTTTGGCAAATGCCTCATCATAATCAATTTCAGCTTATTGACTGTAGCCTTTGGCAACTAGCCTTGCTTTGTGCTTTTCGATTTCTCCTTTTGCATTCTTCTTTGTTTTGTAAACCCATTTGACACCAATTGGCTTGTGTCCTTTTGGAAGAGCAGTGAGTTCCCATGTGTCATTCTTTTCAATGGCTTTGATTTCATCATCCATTACATTTCTCCATTTTCCATCTTGCGTAGCTTCTTGGAAGTTCATTGGTTCACAATCAGCAAAAAGGCAAAATAGATTGATATTTTTAAATCGATCAGTCACCTCATATAGATCTTCAAGACTTCTTATGCGTTCTTTATTTCTTTCAGCTAGGAAAGATGGCGGTGAGTTTCCTTTATCACTTTGCATTGGTAAGGCAGGTGGTGTTACGTGCTCTTGCTGTATTCACCTAGTTTCTCCACTGGTGTTTGTTCTATTTCATCAATCCGAGGAAAGAAATTGAATTCGTCTATGGAAGAGTTGAACTCTCATTTACCTTCTTCATCGAACATCACATCTCGGCTGATCACAATCCTCTTGTTGTTTGGATTGTATAGTTTGTACCCTTTTGAATGAGTAGAATAACCGATGAAGATATATCTTTCACTTTTGTCATTAAGCTTCGTTCTTCTTTCATCTGGTATAGGCTACACTTCCAAATACTCTAAGATGAGAAATTTCGGGCTTCCATCCACTCCAGGCTTCTTGCGGTGTCTTTCCCCAAACACTTCTTGTTGGAGATCGGTTGGACAGGTAGACTGCTGTATCCACTGCTTCAGCCCAAAATTATTTCGGCAAATGTTTGCTTTTGAGCATGCTTCGTGCCATATCAAGGATGGTTCTATTTTTTCTTTCTGCAACACCATTTTGTTGTGGAGATCTTGGAACAGTAAGAAAACGCCGAATTCCACTTGTTGCACAGAACTCTTTGAATACCTTTGAAGTGAATTCTCCTTCACGATCTGATCTCAATGCTTTAATATTCCGACCACTTTCATTCTCCACAACGGCTTTGAATGTCTTGAATGCTTCAAAGGCTTCTAATTTCTACTTCAAGAAGTATACCCAAGTTTTTCTTGAAAAATCATCAATAAAAATAAAGAAGTAGTTATTTTTACTGAGAGAGCTTGGAGTAATTGGCCTACACACATCAGTATGAATAAGCTCTAATGGCTTCTTGGCTCTTGATTCTGATTCCTTAGGAAAACTATTTCTGAACTGCTTTCCAAGTAAACACCGTTCACAAAACTGATCTGGATGTTTGATGCAAGGTAGTCCTCTTACCATTCTCTTCTTCGATAATAGTTCCAAGCTTTCATAGTTGAGGTGCCCAAATCGAAGATGCCATAACCAAGATGCATCTTTGTAACAAGCTTTCAAACACTTTGCAACATCATTTTGAATATTCAAAGGAAACAATTTATTTTTTAACATGTTTGCTTTGGCTATTAAATCTCCTTTGCCATTTTTTATAAAGAGACAAAAATCTTTTCAATAAAAATCATAGCCTTTTTTTAAGAGTTGACCCATACTCAAAATATTGCATGTCATATCAGGCACATGATAGACATCAGAAATTAACTGATAACTGCTATCTTTAGCATGAACAAGTATGTTACTTTTTCCTGTTACTAATACTTCTGAATCATCATCAAAAGAAACATTGCCAGCCACTGATTCATTGAGGTCCACGAACATACTTCTTTTTCCACACAGATGGTTGCTTGCACCAGTATCACGGTACGAAGTACTTCCTTGATCTTCAACATTGGTTCTGCAGGATAGTAGCACAATCTCCTCTTCGATCTTTGCTTCTACATAATTGGTCTTTTCTTCAATCTTACTGCTGGAGGCTCTATAATATGATGTATAATGACCATATTTCTGATAATTATAACATTGAACTTGGGATTTATTGTAACTTGTGTTTGGATTGCCTCTCCCACAACCTCTTGTCAAACTTTCACCTTTCTTATAGTTGTTGAAGTTGTTATTATAAGAACTCCACCCTCATCCACGACCACGGTTTCCACCTCGTCCATGACTTCTGCCTCTGCCTCTGCCACGTTGATTTCTTTCATTGCCTTGGCTTCTATGCATGTCCTTGATTTGTAGTTTGAGAAGTTTCTTAGTGATTCCATGCTGCTTCTTATGCTTCTCTTCATATGCTTGTAATGAGCCTAGAAGCTGCTCAATCTTCATTTCCTCTAAGTCTTTAGTCTCTTCGATAGTTACAACAATATGCTCATACTTCGGATCTAATGAGCGGAGAATCTTTTCAATGATTCTTACATCTTCTAGCTTTTCACCATTTCTTTTTAATTGATTTGAAACAGCCAAAACTCTAGAGAAGTAATCTGAGACTAACTCTCCCTCTTTCATATGTAAGGATTCAAATTTACCTCTTAAAGTTTGAAGGCGTACTTTCTTCACTTTTTCTTCTCCTTTGTGAGAAATCTTCAACTTCTCCCATACTTGCTTTGCAGATTTTGCATCTGATATCTTCTCAAAACCATCTTCATCTAAGGCTTGATAAATAAGATAGAGAGCTTTCTTGTCTCTCTTTCTTAAATCTTTCAGAGTTGTCTTTTGATCTTGTGTAAGTGTATCTTCATTTTGAGGCTCATTGTAGTCATTTTCTACAAGATCCCAAACATCATGAGCTCCAAGGAAAACTTTCATTTTGATATCCCAATTATCATAATTGGAGTTGTTTAGTATTGGGACTTGGAACGATGCCACACCATTTGCCATATCTCCAAATTGAGTGAGAATTTGAAAATTTGAACTTAACTGGTCAACAGCTTCTGCAGCTTGGTCAATGGCTTATGTGGCTTTGACTCGGTATGACTCAGTGAGTGACTCGATCTGACTCAATTCAACTTAGTGAGTTAACTTAGATTTCTGGGTAGCAAACTTCCGGTGATGATTAGCGGCTCGTTTGAGCTCCGATTGGACTGATTCTGGTGGTGTTGGATTCGTCTTTCTGAGAGCTTCAATTTGATATCTTATATGCCAATATTTGGCTCTGATACCACTTTGTTGACAAGACAATACTTTTATATTAAAAATCAAATACAAAAACACAAACTCTCCTTTTCTTCGTCAAACAACCTGTCCGCACTCAATTCTGAATTCCTACAATGCAGGAGCTTTGCTTCTTATTTTTCGTTATGTACAACACACAATGAGATGGGGCATTTATACTAACTCAAGATTAATACAAACCACACCTAAGACATACTTAATATTGACTTATACATTCAATAAAAAACACACATTTATGACACTAATTTCAACAATCTTACCAACCATTGACCTGTAATTTATCATGTGTAAAACATTAGAAGCTTCTTCAAATTAGGCTTCATTGTTTTGGATTGAGTTTTATAAAACAAGTTTATATTTCAACAAAGTTTTTGTTCTTTAACTTTTCAAATTCTCCCCTGTTGCCTCCTCGACGGGTGTAGATGCATCGCACTCATATACATAACTCCATAAGTGCGTATGCGCTCTCCTACAAATTCTCACTAGTGAAAAAATTAGTTTTTTTCCTCCATAAAAAAAAGGTAGGTTACATTGATGGTTGATTGAGCTGTACTAAATTTTGATGGCCTTTTCCACTTTCATTGGTTGATCAATGTCATGGTCCTTAGTTTAAGTATATGTGTTCCTTACTGCTGCTTGTCATGACAGTTAGATCATTTTTTTGGGGAGGTATTTGATGCACATAATTAAATAGAGTAAAAAATATTGATGAGTGTTGATCTTTTGATATCTCTTTATGTGATTAGCTACTTGAATTCTAAATGTAAATTGAGGTGATAATAATTTTAGGTTTCAGAATTAGCCACAAGGCCAGATGATCATGAAGCATGGCTTATTTCGAAAATAAATTCTAACTTTATGGATATATCCTCGTGGAATAATAAAGTTAACTCTATTTTTAAAGATAGAACTTTAATTACATGTGAAAATAGACTACAATAATTTGATTTATTTTCTTTTATTTATGTTGTATTTTGATTGGTCAAATCTCTCACTTTTTATTAAACCAATATTTTAAGTTCCTATTTGATTAATAAGAATAAGAATAGAATTAGAGAAATTGTGAAGTTGCAACTAATACATTCAAATGAGTAAAAAAATATGCACCCTTAAAAAAAATGGCCAATCTCTTGAAATCTAGCATTGTTAATAATATAGGCTATTGATTTATAAAAATGATTCTTTAACCATTAAGTCCGCAACATGAAAACATCTTCTCTTTTTGTACAATGTTCAAAGAATTTGGTGTTTTTGTTTTTGTTTTTTTGTCATTTAAGTTGGAATGATGTTGCCCTCATCAAGAGACTTTTACTTGTAATAATAATAATAATAATAATAATAATAATAATAATAATAATAATAATAATAATAATATATACTATAATAGATTTCCTTCATGGAGCTTGATTGATATAGAGTTGTTCATGTTATTGAACATAGCCGTCCTAATATCAAGTGAGAGTTATGAAGGTTGTAGAAAGTATAAGGTTCATGTCAAATGTGTTGAACTTTACAAATTTCTATAAAGTGAATGACATTTTGATTTCTAAAGATTCATCTCTTTATAAATAGCCACAATTTCTCCTTTTTTTGAAAGCAAGTCTTAGAATAAAATTCATCATCTTGTTTCTAATGTAAGAATTTTTACATTGTAAACTTTAGATAAGAGATCGACTATATCTGAAGTGACTTTTATACTCTTGTGAGGAAGAGGGTTTAAATTGGTTTCTCCATTGTTATAATTTCTGGAAATCATCTAAGTGGTGAGGAAGAGGGTTGTAATCCTTAGTGATAAAGTGAAGCTTTTTGTGGTGTCCCCATGGTATTTTAACTCTTGAAAGATGGTTTCCATGTAAAAATATTTGTGTCTCTTGTTCTTTATTATCTTTCTTCTTTGATTATTGCTAATTCCACCAATAATTACATTATTGTTTCATAACAATTCAAAGTTTTTTCTTAAGGTTGTTCTAACATTTTTTCAAGCTCTATTTGATTTTACATGAAAGTCAATTGGATATATCATCCAACTTAGCACGGTAATTGAATCTCATACTTTTCATAGTAAGTTAAACTTAATTTAAACTTTTGTAATAAATTCTTTTTGAATGATTTAATAATAATAACAATATTGTGAAAGAACAATTCAAAAAGAATATAATTTGATGGAATATTAAATTATTGTTATCTACAAGTTTTTGACAAATTAGGTATTTTTTCATCTTGAAAATAAGATTTCAGTTTAAATATTAAAAAATATGAATTTTTATTATAACATAAATTAAGGTCCTCCAAAGGCGATTCACATTAGGGGTGTAAATAAGCTGAGCCGAGCCGAACATGGGTGTGCTTGAGTTTGGCTTGATATAAAATGAGCCCGAGCTTTTATATAAATGAGCCGAGCTGAACTTATCCAAAATTTATAGTTTTTGGGCTTGGTTCGAGCCGATCTCGAGCCGAGTTCCAGCCGAACCGAATATTCTTTTACTCAAGCTTTGTTTGTTGTTCAACGAGCTTATCTATTTCGAGCCGAGTATTTTTTTCGAGCACAAAATTAATGAGCGCGAGCTGAGCTGAGCAGAACGTAAAAAGCTCGCGAACATGCTTGACTCGTTTACACCCCTAATTCAAATTTGAAGTAATTTAAAGTAGCATTCTCCCAACTCTGAAGTCTCAACCCTCTCCTCGTAGTCCCTTCTATCTGGCCGTCGCTACCACTAACCAGCAGCCTTTGCTTTCCTGATTCTGTTGTAATCTTTCCTTGTAAATTTCACATTTTACATTATAGCTTTCATAGATTGGTGATATTCATTCAAAATATGTCTCTCTGGTAGTTCTTGGTTGTAACGTCCATGGAATGTGCTGTTGGGATTTTTCAAATACAAAATCCCCGAACTTTCAATTGTGTTTTGACAAGACAAATCGATCAAAATAATATCCAATCGTAGATCACAATAATATAGCAAACAAATAGTAATCACACAAAAAATTAATGTGGAAAACCCTCAATAAAAAAGGTATAAAGCCACGAGGACGCTACATTCAAACCTTCCACTATTATTAATAATGGGTTCGAACTATTTATCGTTTAGAGAATACAACTAACTCTCGGAATACAATCAGATCATCGTCAAATTAAGATTGGAATACAAGGAATGCAAAAACCTGGAAAAGGTCAAGTGATGAAGAACTTACAGATGAACCAGATCTGAATCGATTCTTTAACTTCTTTCACTGATTTCCCCTCATTCACCCTTGTGCAAGCCTCAAAACAAGCTTTTTCCTCGCCCTTGCACTTGTTATGCACGAAAAAAAAACCTTCAAGAATGACCTCCCCTCTTCAAAACACGTAATGTACGACGTACGGCACTGTCGGTGTGTCTTCTGCTTCATCTCCCTCATGGGAGAAACACCCAACATGTGCTCTGTGTCAGATGTTTGTGAGACTGGCTTGCAGTAAGTTCTAACCGATTGGGCGATTAGAAGATGGGGACTTCTTTGTGTGTGTGAAAAATCTGGAACTTTTATGCTCTTATTGGTGACTTCCTTAGTGTACTTTCTTGTCTTGTTTTTCCGATGCTATTGTTTTTTCTTTTCACCATGTATGCTATGGCTCTTATAAATGAGCTTTCTTTGAGTGAAGTTTTTTGTGATGGTGGATTGGTCATCTAGCCGATTGCAGTTTTTATACTTATATATATCTCAATGTTTGTTTGTTGGGAAGTAAACTTAATTAGGATTATGTACCAATTTTGCTCCGTGATGCAAATGTTGATCATATATGCTATACGTGCATGTCATCTTTTGTATATTAAGACGCATGAGGTAAGGAATTTCGGTGGTCATAACCACAGTAGAAGAATCAAACAAGACTGATGATGTTTCATATGGAAGTTATTCATGATCCTTGAAGTTTGAGGTAGTTATTTCCAAATATAAGAGTAATTATAACTTCCTGTAACTACCACAGAGTAACTGAGATTATCAATTTTATGGTTAGGAAACATATCAATTTTACCGTGAGGAAAAATCATTGGTAATCAAACAAAATGACCCAATTTGAAATGTGAATATTTATGGGCATATTTGTTGAAGTCCTATTGGCCAGCTGATGCAAGTGCCGGTCTGGTCATTGGATCCTACTTCCCTTTGCTAGGCAATTGCCGATGCCAGATCTGTATTAGTACCGGATCCAACTGCTGTTGGCGACGTCAGGCTGCTTTGGCCGGATCTATCTCCATCGCTAAAATAATATTATTTAGTTATTAATAATGTGTAAATTACATATAAATTAATATTTTATCATGAATAACGTATCATGTTTGGATGTAAATTTCTCCCTTTTTTTACAAATACGAGTTCTTTTTTTTTCATTCCCTGATCCGATTTTCGTTTGAATCAAGATTGATTAAGTATCTCTCTGTTTTATTAATAACATTCCTCATGGGGGCCATGTTGGGCCCTTCGGGCCCCAAAAGTAACTTGCAACAGGTTTATGGGTATCTCTTAATCCAAAAGTTAGCTTAAGAATTAAGGTTTACTCATTAGCCTATATGCAAGTCACCGGTTGCCTTCAAATGGGATGCGGGATTAACCCAACAATTCTCCCATTCACACATCACAATACCTGAATCATCTCCCCCTCACCACATGCGGAAATGACATGTCTTGGTGAGGTTCCAGATGACACCAATTCGGGCCAACTTCGGACCGACCGACAAATAGGGAGACACAAACTCGGACCGGCCGACAAATTGTGAGACACAAATTTGGACCGGCAGACAAATTGTGAGACACAAATTTGGACCGACAGACAAATTGTGTGGCTAATTGAGGCAACACCAAAACCAACCTTGGCTCTGATACCACTTGTTGGGCCTAATTGAGGCAACACCAAAACCAACCTTGGTTCTGATACCACTTGTTGGGCCCCCAACAAGTGGTATCAGAGCCAAGGTTGGTTTTGGTGTTGCCTCAATTAGCCACACAATTTGTTTGCCGGTCCAAATTTGTGTCTCACAATTTGTCGGCCGGTCCGAGTTTGTGTCTCCCTATTTGTCAGTCGGTTCGAAGTTGGCCCGAATTAGTGTCATCTGGAACCTCACCAAGACATGTCACTTCCGCATGTGGTGAGGGGGAGATGATTCGGGTGTAATGATGTGTGAAGGGGAGAATTATTGGGTTAATCCCACATCCCATTTGGATGCAACTAGTGACTTGTATATAGGCTAATGAAAAAGCCTTAATTCTTAAGCTAGCTTTTGGATTAAGAGAGGCCCATGAACCTGTTGCAAGTTACTTTTGGGGCCTGAAGGGCCCAACAGGCCAAGTTTTAAATATTACATTCTTATTAATACAAGTTTTATAGTAGATAAAAGATATATTTTGGTAAATTTAAAAATATAAATAATATTAAAAAATTAATTTTATTGACATTATTCGTCTGAACCATGTGATCGAACCCAACTGATTGAAACCCCCTGGTTGAGCTTATGCATTCACAACTAATCATTAAAAATAATCTACGATGGTTCCAAAACCTAAGGAATAAGATAAGAAGAAAGAGAGAATAAAAAGGGCCGGTGAGATTTTTGGGGACTTCAAATGAGATATAAAAAATGGTCGGGCCGGTGAGGATTTAATGACCTTACTTAGGTGGTGGGAGTTTTATAAAAGCCCCGTACTAACGTGAAGAAAGATTGGGAGTTTTATAAAAGCCCCGTACTAACGTGAAGAAAGATGAGGTTCGTACATTGAAAGAAAAAAAAAGAGATGAAGAATAGAAGAAAGAAGTAGGAAAAGGAGAGAGAAAGGGAAGAGCCCCTCGTTGGAGAAACTTTTCGGCGACCCCCCATTGCTACCCATCAAGAGAAAAAGGACCACCTTCCCTCGTCGCCTACCTCCTAGAGAGCTTTTAATGAGTTATAGAGACTATCATCCACCCATGTACTCCCCATGCTGATCACCATCACCACTGGAGGTTATCGTGGACCGCTTTGCCACAACAGATCTATTCGAAATGTGAGTTTTTTTTCTCTTTAGTAGGTGAAAACAGAGGAGTTTGAAGTAGAAAATTGCTGCAAAGGGTTGATTTTGCGGCTATTTTTTGACTAACGTCAGTCGTTCACAACATAACCTTGGTGCCCAAAATGAAGCCGATGAAGCAATCTTTAATTCTAGGTGGAGTCCTACCGGAGATCAAAGCCATTGTCGCCGAAATTAGAGAAGGATGTTGTCGATCGAAGTAAGGAAAGAATAAAAAGCCGCCAACTTGCAGACCTCCATCTAGCCAAGCCGCCAAGGGCTGGAGCAACACTGCCACCGGACTATCCTCAACACTATCATCAAACCTGAGTTGAGATCCGCCGCCGGATGAGCCACCAGTCACCGAAAAACAGCCCAAATGAGGCCCACCGAAAAAGTGCAATAGC
>JAVDBV010087548.1:5468-16922 GCA_032619315.1 Piper longum | reverse complement strand
AACGAGCACGAGCACGAGCCGAACCGAGCCGAACGCAAAAAGCTTGCGAGCAGGCTTGGCTCGTTTACTCCCCTATGTGTGTGTATGTACACCTCAATTCCTACCTTAAAGGCAATTGGGTCTTGGTTTGTGCAAGATTCCATTGTTTTTTTCAACAAGGTTGGGACCAGCCGGCAGCCGACCACAGCCTTTCCTTCCAAGCGATTAATTACATGGGTAAGCTTGTTTCAGCTTTCCTTCCACGCTAGAGGTAGAATGCGGGTTTTTTGGATTGTCGTTTATTATATTAATTTAAGCAACGAGTCAGTACAAGGGTAGTTGAGCCGAACAAGAGTGTGCTTGAGTTTGACTTTATATAAAATAAACTGAGTCGAACTTTAATGTAAGTGAGCCGAACCGAGCTTGTCTAAAATTTATGGTATTTGAGGTTGGTTTAAGCCGAACTCGAGCCGAATTTGAGCCGAGTTCGAGTCAAGCTCTAGCTGAGAAAATTTTTTTGAACACTATATAAGTTTAATGTGGCCTCAATAATATTTACGAGCCGAGCCGAACCGAATACTTTTTCGAATTTAAATACATTTAGTTTGAGTTTCGAGCCGAGCCAAACCGAACACTCATTTGCTCAAACTCTTTTCATTGTTCAACGAGCTTATCAATTTCGAGCTAAATATTTTTTCGACCACAAAATTAACGAGCACTAACGAGCCGAAATCAAAAATTTGCGATTAGACTTAGCTCGTTTACACCACTAAATGAGAATAAGTTATTTTTATTCTAACTCAATTTATATTTGGATCAACATAATTTATCTCTACCGATATTCCTTTCTCTATAATTAGCAGTTATATGATGTTTTAATATCTCAGTTTTTTTTTTCTTTTATAAATTTTGCATACAAATTGGTTCTTTGTATTATTATTTTGGAATTAAATATCAAACTTTTAGCTGAACACTTCAATTAATTTGATTACAATTGGGATATACAAGGAAGCCAAATCCGGCATCGAACAAAATTAATTTAGTTTTAATTAATAACAAATGACGAGGCTAAGTGGCAAGGGTAAAATCGGAAAGGCGAAGTTAAAAGCCCGCTTTGGATTCCGCTGCTCCAAAACGTAAACAGAGAAAGGCGAAAGTGAAGTGGCGGCGCCGGCGGTGGCGGTAGACGGCGCCGGCGGAGGTGGTGGAGGGCGCCGGCGGTGGAGTGTCTGGAAATATAGGCGTCCCGGATGAGCTCGATCTGTTGTTGAGCTCGTCTTTGATCTTCTTTCTCTTTTTCCCTTGAACGTTTTGTAGCTAAGCTATGGATTCTGTCTAGTGTTGCTGGTTCGTGCGACCCGTGTATTTTTTATGTGCTGTTTGGGGGGTGTGGTTGTTGGGAGTTGGAAATTTGCGAGCTTTTTTTTGGTTGTCTGTATGTTTTGTTGTGGAGCAAGGGTGTGCATTTATGGCGGCTGTTGAAACCTGGCTTTTGGCTTGCATTGAATGGTAGAGACAAGAAAGTGGGCGCTTGTTTAATTTTTTTCTTTCTTCTTAGCTTTGGAAACACATGTCTCAAGGAGTTGCTTGTAATGGAGACAGTTACGTTCGTGGTATGCAGTTTTGGTTAACTCATAGTTGGTTGCTTTGTTAGAATGCGGTTGTAGACGCTGTTTGGTGCGAGTAATAAATGAAATTATGTATCTTGCCTGGAACTGCTGCTGACTCATAAAGACTGTAAATTTGGAGTAGGGTTCTTGAATCATGTTTGAGAGACTGTTCAAATCAATGTTGGGGGATCGTCTATGTCTCTGCGTTGTTTCTTAACCACATTTGAGTGCAGTTATCTATATATTTCTTGTGTCAAGCGCTCTGACATGTAGTTTTTTTTTTTTTTTAAATGTGTGTTTTTGTTTTGAGTACTAGGTTGCCATTAGATTCACAACTTTTACTTTCAATTGACTATGAATAGAAAGATCTCACCATCTCTTTTCCTCTTTGAGCTGTCTTAGCCTTGTTAGTTGCTTTTGATGTTTTAGGGCTGAATTGTAACTTGAATTTATAGACGTTTGTGCACCTCTGAGCATATCTGAGCCATTCTTAGCTGAACTATTTGTCATTTTGTTTACTTGTATATATGTTCTTGGTATTCTTGAGTATTATTATTTCATGTTTTACTTTATGTGTTGCAGAGATTGCATTAGTGTAGCTGTGCTCGTCAGCATGGATGATTGAATGCCTTTGACAACCTGTAACACTGAATCCAAATGTTACCAATGGTCTAGTCAATCTATGGAGTACCTCAGGGCTACTTTTCATCTCAAATGTGAGTTGCCAGGTTAAAACTTCAAATTGACATGAGTTTGCTACCATTCACTTATTTTTATGATTCATGGTATGCTTGACTGCATAGAAGATGTTGATTTTTTTCCCCCTCTTGGTATGTTTTTTTGGACTTTATGAATCCTAAGTCATGAAAATGATTGAAAGAGAAATTCTTTGACTGGTGTGTATTGGAGTACTGCAGTAAGGCAACTTTGTTATTGAACTATGTGCATGCTTCTGCTTGGTTGCAACTTGCATGTGAAATTATGTCTTCGAATCTGTTTGTCCCTTCCAAGTTTTGGTTGATGAATCACCATTTCTATTTGTAGGTGCTTTCTCAATCTATCTGTTGTTAACAACTACCTTTTGGAGATTGAAAGTGACAGCATTGCCGACAATATCTGCTCACATTTCTTCACAACATGCAGTTGTCCCTTCGAGCCCTCCTTCTGGCCTTTTTGATCCGATAGAAATCTCACCTGCTGTTATCCCTTATTATCCTTACCCCGGAGAAGCATTGCCTCCCATGTTTCCTTCTTTTCCTATCACTTATAAACCTGTTTTAACTGGAAATTGCCCTGTCAACTTTTCATCACTCTCTACTATAATGAACATAACAGCATCAGATTGCTCTTTGGCAGCACTTGTTGGAAATGTTATATGTTGCCCTCAGGTGAACAGTTTGCTTCACATTTTCCAAGGTCATTATGACAGTGGTCCAGATATTGTGCTGAACAAGGTAGCTGCAAATGATTGTTTTTCTGACATCATCAGTATATTAACTAGCAGAGGCGCTAATAGTACAATAACCTCACTTTGCATGATCAAACCTTCAAATCTGACTGGTGGATTGTGCCCCATAAAGGATGTGGTAACTTTTGAGAAGATAGTTAATACAACCAAGTTATTGGAATCTTGTAGCACCATGGATTCACTTAAGGAATGTTGTAGGCCTGTATGCCAGCCTGCTATCGTGGATGCTGCATTTCACTTGTCATCTGGAGCATCAAGTCTTTTTGGCAGCCCTCTTGTAGGTGAGAATGCTAATTCAATCGATGTCCTTAGTGATTGTAAAGGGGTGGTATATGCATGGCTTTCCAGGAAGCTGTCAATAGATGCTGCTAACAAGGCTTTCCGCATGCTATCTAGTTGCAAGGTTAACAGAGGTATGTATGTGTGTGGTCATCGGTATGATGGCATCCTGACCTGAATGAATTTCAATGGTTATTAGCTATGTATTATAAACTATGTTAAATGTTCATACAGTTTGTCCCTTGGAGTTCAAGGAACCTGAAGAAGTCATTAAAGCATGTAATGGTCTAGGATCTCCAAACCCTTCCTGTTGCAGCTCGTTAAATACTTACATCGCCGTATTACAGAAGCAGATGCTTATTACAAACAAGCAAGCTATAAACTGTGCTTTTACATTTGGATCTATCTTACAGAAGGGTGGCGTTATGGAAAACGTGTATGAGCTCTGTGATATTGACTTGAAAGACTTCAGTTTGCAAGGTATACTCAACCTTGACCACCCTGATCTTGAATGTGATGACTAACAATGTATTTCTCTCATTATGCCCTGCAACTGATGACTGGAACAACATATGGGCATCAAGGTTATATTCTCTCTTTCTATACTGTTTGTATGCTGGACGTTTTTGTAGTCTATTTTGGTTGTTTGTCTTCTTGGTTGTACACAAAGCTCTGTCTAGTATGCTCTGCTTTTCTGTTCTTTTCAATACACTCTCAAACTTGGAAATATGGGCAGGCTGTTTGCTAGGAAGTCCACCGTCAGATGTAGTAATTGATAACAAAATTGGCTTCAGTTTTAATTGTGATGTGAGTGATAATATAGCTGCACCATGGCCGTCGCCATCAACTCCCTCATCCCTCTCCTTGTGTGCCCCAGGTATGTTTGGACAATTGCTATGTTTATGATTATAAGCATAAGCTCACAAATATCAATGGGGAAAACAAGTCAGTACCAGGAATTGTTTTTACCAATCTTCGCAATATTGTAGCATGATATATTTTCTTAAAATTATGCAGAAATGTCCTTACCTGCATTGCCATCTCAGAAATCTGGAATCACAGGTTCTTCTATGACTCTGCTTTCTTTCTTTTCACTTTACAAGTTTTTTAGGGCTTCTTTGGCTATGTTCATTTTGGGTTATCCCTGCCCACTGACAATTGGTCATGGCTTGATTCAAATGGCAAAGAGTGTCTTCAAAATAAGAAGCACAAATTTAAGCTTGGCCCAGTCGATGATAGATCTTTTCTTACCTCATGGATCGTCATATCAACAAGCGTAGCCTTCATTTAGCATTCTTTTTCCCATATTTCCCTATCCCTCCCTCTCTTTCCCTTTCCCTCCACCAGCGGTGTCAGGGGTGCAAATTGGATCTTGACTGGTTTTTTTTCCTTGATGACACCTTTTGATTTTATTTTACATTATTATGCAATGGTTAATTGCTGATACAGTTGAGCAGTGGATGCCAATACTTCATCTGCCCTTTAATGTCAAGCATGACCAGCTCTATTTTATTTAAAGTTTCACCTTTTGTTTTGAATTATGCAGGAAAATTTGACATTAGGATCAGATATTTTCTCCCCATTCTTTCAGCTCTTCTATTCGAACTGCTTCAATGAAACAGTGCACACTGGTATCGATTTGTGAATTCTAGTTAGCATAAAGTTTATAGGGGCTGGGGAAGCTTTGGATGCCTCCATCACTTTTAAATTGAGTTAAAATTTTATGTTTAGTTAGGCAATACTTTGGGCTGTATATATGTTTTATTGTCTATTCCAACAGCCATCTTCAGCTCTTCTTTTTTTTTTCCAAAAAAAAAAGAACTTGATATATTTTTTAAGAGGTAGAAAGCAAAAATGTCTTGGACAATTAGGAGCTCGGCAGTCTCGAACAGAATGGGTCGTTCATTGCTGAATATATCCACCCCTAGTGTTGTGGACATGCAAATTAGTTTATGACTAGATGCCGATATACATTGTGAATGACTGTTTTGATATCAATGAGACCTTCAATGTGCTCGAAGATCATGAGTAGCTCTAGATGGTTATTGTACGCAATTTTATGTTAGTATTTTCTGAGAATTGTAGACCGATGTTGGAAGTTCCGGCGGCAGCAGCACCTCAAGAACAGCCATTCCAACCTGCAAACAAACTATGTCACTAAAAAAATAGTTGGAAAAGCAATCGCATCGAATGTGGGCAACTTACACCTTCTTGAGGCAGGAGGACTTAGGCTGGGAATCAACAATCAGAACCGTGTCAAGTTGAAAGAAGGATGGCTCTCTGGGTCTGGCCGGCAACTTCCTCGACAAAAGGGGAGGGCTCTTAGAAGATGAGGATGGGGCTGAAAATGGCGGTGAAGGGGAGGAGGAAAACGAATACTTCTCCCATCCAGGTCCTACACTCACGGGTAGAGGAGATGGAGGACTTGTAGGGGAAGATGAAGGTGAAGGAAATTTCATTAGGCTTTGAGAGTGTCTCCTACTCAAATAATTCGGTGACGAGAGCTTCATGAACTTCTTGCTTGGAATGAGCTACCCACCAGCTATTGTACTCAAACATCACCAAACGGTCTTCTCCTAACAGTCCTTGGAAGATTATTATTATGGAGTTGAAGCAGCTGATATGCAGGTTCTGAGACTCAGAAGCCAATTTATTAATTACAAGAGTGGTGCAAATTAAATCAGGATATCTATGCCAATTTTTTTGAACAAATCAAAGTTAAGGTGGAAAAAAAAATGAGGATAAATAAAGGATATCAGGTCTTTGAGTGGTCCGTAACTTGTAAATAAATCGATGTTTCGGAGTAAAAAAGTTGTCAAATTGCTGCAAAATACGACTCAATGGATTGATAGTAGGGTATGTGCGGTTGCTTGGATTCGGTTAAGTAAAATAATAAACCATGTCCTCTTCTCCCTAATCCCTGACCTACGAAAACAAAAGCCTGCAGTGATCTTATTCTTTCACAGAGGAGCACAGGCACTTCTCCAGTGAATCGTCTCTGCTCGATTTGCTCCAGAAGGCCGTCATGGAAGCCGACCAAGGCAAGTCAAGGAAAATGAGGGTTGGTTCTGTAAGGTGATAATACTTTAGTTGCTTTTCTCATGCATGAGTTCATGCATTTATATAAGAGTTGAATTATGGATAACTAGAACATGTATGAGTTCCTAAGTACAAGGGAATTACAACTCATTATTATGATTACCCAATATAAGAGGAGTGTCCATCGGTATTGCTTGGAGTCTCTATGATACAAGGAAGGATTATTCCAAATATATCTCAGCCAAGGATGCCGATAAAGTCTGGATCTAGAGTAGCTCTTACACTCCCGGGCAAGCTAAGCGGAGTCAGAGTGAGGGTCAGCTTGGAGGAGAATGCAGAGTGTTGTAGATGACTCAATCCTTTTGTAAGATATCAGCAATTTGGTCTTTGGTTGGAACATAAGAAGTTTGAAGGGAACCTTTGGGCAATCCTATCACGAATGAAGTGGTAGTCGAACTCAATGTGTTTGGTTCGATTGTGAAACGCTGGGTTTGGCTGCTATGTAAGCGGCGCTTACGTTATCACATCGAATGGTAGACACCTTTGTAATGCACAAATTGATCTCCTAAACAAATTGTAGAAGCCATGAGATTTTAGAAGTTGTGACCTCCAAAGCCCTGTATTCAGCTTCGGCGCTGGATCGAGAGACAGTGGATTGTTTCTTTGGCGCCTATGATATAACATTATCACCGAAAAATATGCAAAACCCCGTAGTCGAGCATCTGTCATCCGGGCAGCCAGCCCAATCTCCATTAGAGTATGCGACGAGGGAAAATGAGGGCTAATAGTGACTTTAATGTATTGAAGGATCCGCTTAACGACACTCCAGTGAATAGCGGTAGGATTTTTCTGAAATTGGCGGGCATGATTGATGACGAGATGAATGTCAGGCCAAGTCATTGTTGTTGGGAAATAAACACCTCAATAAAAATAACCTAGAAATAATTTTTCCTTAAGGTAAAATGAAAATAAATATAAGATGGATAAGAGACACCAAAAAAAAATGGATGGAAACTTTTATCCCAATTTAAAGAAAAGAAAACCAACCTACTCGATCAACTTTGATTAAGAAATTTCTTACAATCAAGTATCGAAAAAAAAATTCTTCTAATCTCAAATCAGACCAATAACAAGATATGAAAATACAATTCTTAAAAATACAAATATATGAGAAATTTAGAAAACTAACTTACACCTCAATTAAAAATTAGATCAACCTTACACCCTAGATGACGACCCCTATTTCAACTTGAGATAATGAATACTTCTCCAAACTCTCCTTCTATGAGCCAAGTGTGCTCAAAAGCTCTTAAGAAGATGTTGTTCTGTTCTAATATCAGAATTCTCCTTTATATATAAAAATATGAGTAGAATTCTATAGGCCAACTCATTAAACTTCTATAGCAAAGGACGAAATCACACATCGGTATACCAAATCCCAACCTTTAGTGCGATAACCGAAAAATCAAAAACTGGGAATTGAGTTTTTCAATGCAAATGGGTGGGGGAAACTCAACAAATCCTCCCCTTCACGAATCCATGAGCTAACTAGACATAAGTGGTAGCAAAATTCTCCATACCAGCTCCACTTCGATAAAATAAATGTTTGTTCTTTGTCACAATCTTGGTTAACATATAAGAGATGTTCTTGTCAGTGTGAACCTTATTCAACTTTAACAACTTTCTCTCCAACACATCTCTTATCCAATAATATCGAACATCTATTTGTTTACTCTTTCAATGAAAACTAGACTTCCTACTCAAATGTATAGCACTTTGACTATCACAAAATACCTCATACTTATATTGAAGTATCCCAATTTCATTCAAAAATCTTTTCAACCATAGAACTTCTTTGCAAGCTTCTGTAACTGTAATGAATTCAGCTTCAGTTATGGATAGAGCAACACACTTTTGCAATTTAGATTGCCAAGAAATAGCACCACCTGCAAAAGTAACAACAACCCTAGAAGTAGATTTCCTAGAGTCAAGATCACTAGCCATATCTGCATAAGTATAACATGATAAGATAAGCATACCTCCCCCAAAGCATAAACATAGCTTGGAAGTACCTCTCAAATATCTCAAATAACTCAATATCCACTTAATTGCTTGCCAATGTTCTTTACCTGGATTAGACAAATGTCTACTTACTGCCCCGATAGTATACGCTATGTCTGGTCTAGTACAAACCATAGCATACATAAGACTCCATACAATAGATGCATAAGGGACATTCTTCATTTCATTTATTTCTGCTTCACTTAGCTCACCCTTCTTTAACTTGAATTGAGCTCCAAGTGGAATAGAAACTGACTTGGCTTCCTTCATGCTGAATCACTCAAGAATTTTCTCAATGTATTTTTCTTGAGATAACCAAATTTTCTTAGCTTTTCTATCTCGCCGGATAGATATGCCAAGAATTTATTTAACAAGACCCAAATCCGTCATAGCAAAGGAATTGCATAATTTTTCCTTCAAATCTGTAATTTTTATTTGTCCTGTCTAATAATCAACATAAAGAAGCAAAATGATAAAGTCATTCTTCCCAAATTTTTTGATAAATACACAATTGTTTGAAACAGTTTTGTTGTAGCCTTGACTATCCATAAAAGAGTCAAATTTCTTATACCACTGTCTAGGAGCTTGCTTCAGGCCATACAAACTCTTCTTCAATCTACAAACCATCTGTATCTTTTCCTTATCTATAAAACCCTCAGGTTGTTCCATATATGTTGTTTCATCAAGATCACCATGGAGAAAAGCAGTCTTCACATCTAACTGTTCAACCTCTAGATCCATACTTGCAGCTAAACCTAGCACACAACGGATTGAAAATATTTTTACAACAGGTGAAAAAATTTCGTCAAAGTCAATACCTTTCTTTTGCCCGAAACCTTTTACCACAAGTATTGCCTTGTACCTTGGTTGTGAGTTACCTTCTTCATACTTAAGCCGATAAACCCACTTGTTCTTCAAGACCTTTCTCCCCTTAAGAAGATTCACAAGCTCATACATCTTGTTCTCATGCAATGACTTTAATTCATCTCTCATGGCACTTACCCATGTGCCTTTCTCTTAGTGACTAAGAGCTTCACTGAAGTCTTCAGGTTCACCACTTTCTGTGAGTGTCACACAAGTAGTCTTTGGATACTTCGTGAATGGCTTAACAATTCTACCAGATTTTGTTCTAGTAGCATCAGCCTCTCCTTGATCAACAACCCGATCACTATCATGTGCCTGTTCATCAACAACATTAGAAACTATATCATTAGAAATGTCATTATCATCACCTTCACCGTCACGAGGCAAAGAAATAGGAATGTTATCTCTGACTTCTTCATCAATCTGTTCAGCTACATCTTGAACAACATCCTCTTGAGAGCTTTTGAGCACAGTTGGCTCATACAAGGAGAGTTTGGATAAGTATTCATCATTTCAAGTTGAAGTAGGGGTCGTCATCTAGAGTGTGAGGTTGATCCAATTTTCAATTTAGGTGTATGTTAGTTTTCTAAATTTCTCATATATTTGTATTCTCAAGAATTGTATTTTCAGATCTTGTTGTTGGTCTGATTTGGGATTAGGAGAGTTTTTTCTCGATACTTGATTGTAAGAGATTTCTTAATCAAAGTTGATCGAGTAGGTTGGTTTTCTTTTCTTTAAATTGGGAGAAAAATTTCCATTCATTTTTTCTTGGTGTCTCCTATCCATCTTATATTTGTTTTCATTTCATCTTGAGGGGAAATTATTTCTAGGTTGTTTCCGCTGAGGTGTCTATTTCCCAATAAGCAGCATCAGAGCTTGGTTATCTTTGGTTCGTTTGTTTATCTTGATTTTGGGTAGTAACCTTTTGTGTCAAGATGTATGATGAGAAACATGTTAAGATGGTCGCCCTTAAAGGTAAGTAAAATTGGCATTACTGGAAGGGTCGTATGATTGATTATTTATTCACTAAGGATTTATATGATCCAATTCTTGGTCCTCCTGAATCGACCAGTCCACCGTTGAGTACTACTCCGGTTGTGACTGATGAAGGGAAGACTTCTTTGATTTCTCCTCTACCTACTGCTAAGGTTGAGTTGAGGGTCATCGTTGAATGGATCAAGATGGACAGAAAATGCACGGCCTTGATCAGACAATGGTTAGAACAGAATGTATATAATCATGTGTCGGGAACAAAGACAGCTAAAGAGCTTTGGGATAAGCTCTTGTATATGTATGAGAGAGACACTCTTAGAAACCGAAATTTGCTAGTCAGAAGGTTGATGAATCTTTTGTATAAGGATGGGATAGAAATCAGCGACTACATCAATGAGATGCAAGGTATATTAACTCAATTATCTAGTTTGAATATGCCTCTTGATGATGCTTGGCAAGCTTGTCTATTATTAAATACTTTACAAGAGTCTTGGGAACCTCTAGTCAGTTCTTTGAATAACTCTGACAAGCAGCGAACTTTTGATATTGTCTCAAGTTGCCTTTTGAGTGAAAAAGTGAGAAAGAAAACACAACAGGTAACCTTCTCTAATTCCTCTCAATCTTTGGTTTCGGAATATAGTTCTCAGGGAAGATCAAAGAGTAGGAATCCAAGTGGAAGAGATAAAAGTAGAGGAAGGTCTAAATCCAAAAACAAGACCTTCAAGTGCTTTTATTGTGATAAAGATGGCCATAAGAAACAACACTGTTACAAATACAAGAAAGATCTAAGGAATGGTAAGGTGCTTGACAATAAGAGTGAAGATGATGAGACTACCAATGTTGCAACAGAAGAAGATATACTAATCATACTCATAGATAGAAAACTCGGAATCGGAATCGGAATCGGCTTTTAAGGGAGTCAATAAATCGGATCCAATTGGTCTAAATCGGCTAAGAATCGGTTCAGTTGAATCGGTTAGAATCGGTATATAAAAAAATTAAAAACACATAACATTAATATAATTACATAATTTCTCAATACAAATATACAAGTTTATAATTTAATACAAATATAAAAGATCATCACTATTTATCATCAGAAGAGTAAAATTTCATAATTACATAATTTCTCAACACAAATATACAAATTTATAATTTAAT
>JAVDBV010087546.1:5805-28793 GCA_032619315.1 Piper longum | reverse complement strand
GCTAGTGTGTGGATTTTCTGATCCCATAGATGTTTTAAGCTGGAATGATCAGTTCGAACAATGAAAGTTCTTCCCAAAAGGTAGTGACGCCACCTTTGGATAGCTAGAATCAAGGCTAACATCTCCTTTTCGTAGGTGGACAGCAACAAATTTTTCCCACTTAAAACTTTACTGAAGAATGCCACCGGATGATTGAGTTGCATTAAAACAGCCCCTAAACCTCGTCCGCTTCCATCACACTCAATCACAAATGGCAAAGTAAAGTTAGGCAGAGTAAGGACAGGTGCGGTTGTGAGAGCTCTTTTCAAACTGATGAAAGAGTTTTCCGCCAATTGATTCCAATGGTAAGAATCTGTTTTCAGTAAATCTGATAATGGAGCCACTAGGACTGCAAAAATCTTGATAAACTTCCTGTAATACCCTGCTAATCCCAAGAAACCCCTTATTCTTTTGATCGACTTTGGTATTGGCCACATCTCAATTGCTGAAATCTTATCCTTGTCCATACTAACTCCATTTCCAGAAATGACATGACCCAAGTATTGGATTTGAGATAAAGCAAAAGAACACTTATCTTTCCTTGCATAAAGTTCATGTGAAAGTAATGCCTTCAAACTCAGCTCCAAATGGCGAAGATGCTATTCCCAGCTTTTGCTGTAAATGAGTATATCGTCAAAGAAAACTAATATAAATTTTCTGATATAAGGGGCAAATACCACATTCATTAAAGCTTGGAAGGTAGATGGTGCATTTGACAACCCAAAAGGCATGACTCTAAATTCATAGTGTCCCTGATAAGTGCGAAAAGCTGTCTTCTCGACATCAGCCTCATGCATTCGTATTTGATGATATCCTGATCTCAAATCCATTTTGGAAAAATATGTTGTTCCATGTGGTTCATCCAGGAGTTCATGTAAAACCCGCGACTCGAGTTAGGGTTTTATAGTCGTTAGCCGGTCGGTTCAACCAATGTTCGAGTCAGTTTCGCTTTCAGAGCACGTGCACGGGGCCGAGGCCGACCATGTGCACAAGTTATGAGGGTTCATGTACACCCAAGTATTCGATGATGGCGTCAGATACGCACCAGCATACTGAGCTATCAGTGGATATGAGGGTATACAATTGATGGTTTGGTTTTTTTATTTTGTGACCGTAGGATTAGTTTAGGCCGAACAACGCATTAGGACGCGTATATTATATTCGGGTGGGTTATTAGTTATAGTGCATGTCATTTTGATGTTATGCGGTTGTATTATTTGATAGGATTTTTTCCTGATTTTTCTAGATTTTTTAGGATTAATTACAAGTGAGCTATTATTTTTTTTTCGAGCCAGTGTTGAGTCAAGTTTAAATTACAAGTTTGCCACTCTTATACTTTTCATCTTCCTTTCCCAAACCCGACACTCCACTCCACCCACTCCCAAACCCTAGCTGCCGCCCCTTGAGGTTGCCGTCACTGCCGAGCGCCGGCCCGACCTCCGATCATCGCCGCCCAGCCCGCCTATGCTGTCGCCGTGCCACCCCGGTCAAGCCCAGTCGTCTCCCAGCCACCGCGACACCAGAAATCGCCCCCGACTTCACCATTGTCCCGACCCGATTCCGCCACCGTCTTCACCGGACCGTCGCCTCCGTGAAGTCAGAGCCCTTCCCCTCGACCTCCCAGACACTTCCCCCTTACCTAGGGCCGCCGTCGAGGCCGGCCGTGAGTTCGATCAGAGCGACCGACCGTCCCAATCGAACTCGATGCTGCCGTTGGTGGCCATTGCCCCCGGTCGCATGCGTCATCACCACCAGTGGGTCAAGCTCTCTGAGACGGTGCTGAGCCTTACCCCCAATTGCCCCGCGGGAGCAGTCGCCGGAAAACTGCCGGAACAGTTGTCGGAACTGCCGTAAAATTACCGAACTTGCTGGAAAATTAGACTCGCTGGAAATCATCTGACCTTCCACCGAATCCTTCCGACTGAACCCCACCGAGCTTCGGACACCATAGGTTTTATTGTGATTTGATTAATTAAAAATATTGACTTTTAGTACAGTATGCTAGGATGCTAGGATTTGATGATTGATCTGTTAGATATTTGCATGATAATAAAAATAGGAATATGTGTGATTGGGTGATTGTGTGAAATTAAAACGAATGCTAAGGAATTGATTAGGCGAGACTATATAATTGCTGTAATCTAATGCAACCTATAGTATGACAAATTGTATTGATCACTGGTAGGAGTTTACTATAGGATGTGTATGTATCATGAATGGGGGTTAGAATTTAGCTTGATGTGTAGGAACGGAGTAGGAGCTTGCCGCCTAAGCGCGTGGACACGCTCAAAGCTTCTACCAGGTCCGTTAGGACACGCTTCTCAGGTTTTATCGCTCCACTCTATTGTTGATTTGATTTTCAGATCGTCGGACTTGTCAAGTGGTTGATTTATCGGACCCCACCTAGCACGGGTCATCTATTCGATTATTTTCGGAATTAATAACCCTCAAGGATGAGATCCCTCGAGTTTGTTTTCGAAAATAAGATCCACTTCAAGTTGCCTTCGGGCCTATTATAATAAATCCCGACCCAGCCCTATAAATAGTTTTATCGAGTTTTCAGTGAGGTGAGAAATGGAGAAATCGACTGCACTTACCATGTAGAGGATGCCGTGACAGTCAAAGCGGGCTCTGTATTAGAGCCAGCGGATTGTTCCATTCCCGAGGGATCCTGACAACTCCGCGTTTGAGTTCCTCACACCCGGAGGACGTGGAGGTTTACGGGTACTGTTAAGTACAACGCTTGTCTGGACTAGTGGTTCAAAAGGTATGGAAGGCGCATGCCTGAGAGTACTCGGCCTACGTACTGAAGGCCAGGAGAAATATGGAGGTTCGGAGAGGGCTTAGGATAAAGGTTTTACGAGAAAGAGATTAGAAAAGAAACGCCGAGAGCGGCACAGTACCATCTAGATCGAGATGCTGTTGAGACAGCTGCTCAATGGCTCCTTTGTAGTTGCCCTTAGGAGAGTTCTTGAGGAAGATATATGATTGTTTGCTTTCCATGAGAGTTTGTTCTCATGTTCCAGTTTGATATTAGTTATTTCCGGACCAGTGACAATCGTTGCTGACATTTTTCTATATATATATGTAGGTGAGGAAGATGACTGGAGTATGCCGGCTTTGACGCAGGATTAGTGTTTGCATTGCACACACATGCCTGGTCACACCGAATTTTGCGTAAGAAACGATGTGGGATGAATGGTGCTTGTGATTTATAAATTGTGAACATATGTACATGGATGTGTGAGGCTTGTATGCCTTGTTTTAGAATTGTTTGAACTTGTTTTAGAAAAGCTTGGAAATGTCATGAAGAAAGTTCTATAAATGATAAGCAGAATTTTGCTATGCTAAGATGCAAATGAGCCAAATGTAATGAGCAGGGTTGCAGGTGGGGCTAGACCCCGACTGTGACATATATTTATGTTTTGGATCTATTGTGGTGTGAATTATTGTTTTCATATGCATAAATTATATCAATCAAGGCATTTATCCTCTCAAATATTCCTCAAGCAAGGCATTTATCCTCTCAATCTGACCATCAGTCTGAGGATGGTTAGCCATAGAAAAATTCAGCTTGCTCCCTAGCAGCCTGAACAAACCCATCCAGAATCGCCCTGTGAAGTTACCATCTCGATCACTCACCAAATCTGCCGGCACTCTAATGTGCTTGACAACGTTCCTGAAGAACAAATCAGCAGCTATCTCGGCTGAGCATGCATGTGCGCTGCTGCAAACACGGCGTATTTTGAGAATCGATCAACTACCACCAACATTGAAGACATCCCCTTAACCTTGGGAACCCCGACACAAAGTCTAATGAAACTAAACTCCACGTCAGTGTGGGTAGGGGCTACAGCAAACCAGCCACAAGTTTTCATTCCACCTTATCCTGCTGACACACCCGATAGGATTTCATGAAAGCTTCTATATCAGCCTCCATCCTAGGCCAATAATACACTTGTGACATGAGTGCATACATCCGGTCCCTCCTTGGATGTCCTGCCCATTGGGTATCATGGGACTCCTCCATGAGCTTTTGTCTGAGTCTACCAATAGGAATGTATAAACGCCCCCCACTGGCATAGACTATAATATACCATCATCCAACCAGTACTTACGAATCAGCCCCTCACCGATCCTATCAACCAGCTTTCGGTACTCTAGAGCCCCCCTGTGCAAACTCCCTGACCTACCTCAGTAACTCAGTCTCTATCTCTATCAAGGCCGCCACCATCTCCAAGTTCTTCCTGCTCAGTGCATCTGCCACCTGATTAGATTTACCTAGTTGGTGCAGCCACTCGAAGTCATACTCCGCTAGAAACTTCTGCCACCTAGCCTATTGTGGAGACAACTTCTTCTGAGTCTTGAAGAAAGTATTCGCAACATTGTCGATGATAACCACAAACTTTGATCCCAACAAGTACACACACCAAACCCTAAGACAATGTACTACTGTCGATATTCCTTCTCATGAGTGGAACACCTCGTCTCTGCTTCTTTTAGTTTCCAACTCTCAAAAGCAATCAGGTGTCCCCCCTGTTGTAGTCTCTACCCATGGCTTGATCTGGAGCATCTATCACTACTTGGTTGACTGAAATCTGGTAATTTCAAAATCAGCTCAGATGATATCACTACTTTCAACTGTTCAAAAGCTGCTCGGCACGGCTCCGACCATGCCCATGACTGACTCTTCCTCAATAGATTAGTCATTGGTGACACAACATGGCTGTACCCATGTATGAACTTCCGGTAATAGTTGGCCAACCCTAGGATGCTCCTCAACTCAGTCATCCTCATTGGCTCTGGCCATTTCCCTATGGCGCTCACCTTGGACTCTGCCATACGCGCCTTACCTTGGCCAATATGATGCCCTAGGAAGCTGATCTCCCTCAGGCCAAACTCACATTTTTTCTTCTTCACAAAAAGTTGTTCATCTCTCAGCTGTCCCAATACCTATTTCACATGACCCCAGTGCTCCTCCTCGATCTCATTGTATTCGACCATATCATCTAGGTACACAACTACAAACTTATCAATGAAATCACTGAAGACATCGCTCATCTGATTGCAAAATGTAGCTGGTGTATTTATCAAACCAAATATCATTACGAGAAATTCAAATGACCCATACCTCATAACCATAGTCATCTTCGGGATGTCATCCAGCACAATTTGGACTTGCCAATACCTAGACCTCAAGTCCAACTTCGTAAAGATTCTTCCCTTACTTAGCCTGTCAAACAAGTTAGCTATAAGTGGAACCTGGTACTTGTTCTTCACTGTCACCTTGTTCAGTCCCCTATAGTTGACACATAGTCTGAATGTACCATCTATCTTCTGTTGAAAAAGAACCGATGCTCCATATGGTGCAGTTGATGGCTGTATCTTCCACGAATCCAACAATTCTCCCAACTGCATTCTCATCTGTATGAGTTCCTTAGGCGACATCCTATATGGTGCCTTAGCTGGTGCTCTCATCCCTGGCTTCAGCTCGATCCATTGTTTGACCACTTGTTTAGGAGTAAACCATCTAGCAACTCTGACGGCATCACATCGGAGTACTCCTCCAGTAAGCCACTTAGGAAATTTGGCACCGCCACCACATGATCCGGACTGGTCTCAACCAATGCACCAAGATAGGTCAAGTCACCTCGTTTGCACCCCTTAGCTAGCTGCATTGCCGACAGCTGCTCTTTCTAGAAAGTGCGGTCCTCAACCCTCGAAGGTTCTCCTTAATAGTGAATTAAGCTTGTACCTTCCTTGTCCATCATCAGTATCCCTCCGAGCTGTGGGAACACTCCCACCCCAGTTCACCGCTTTGATCTTGCTCATGTTGATTCTCAATTTCAGCCCAAGTTCCATCACCATCCCCTTGGAAACAAAACTGTGCGTCGCACCAGTGTCTATCAAGGCTGAAATTCTCCTCCCGTTCACCACAATTGGCATATACATCAAGTCAACTCCCTCTGAAGTTGCACGTCCAACTCTCATCGCCCCGAGTATCTGAAGGGTCAATGCTCGAGCATAGGGTTCTACTTCCACCTGATGGTCGTCTGCATCTGCTACCAAAGCACTAATCTTGCCCTTGCTCGGACAATCCCTCACACGATGGGGCCCATTGCACAAGAAACACCCAGAAGTCTTCACCTCAGCACCCCGGTTGTTGTCACTAGGCTGAAAGCTGAAATTCTTCTTCTTCTTCTTCCCCTTCGGCTTAGACTTCACCTTGCCCTCACACTAGTTGTCCCAGCCTGCCTTGGTCGTCTTGGTTGGGTCATCAATTTTAGCACCCGATATGGATTTGAAATCGACCAAATCATCTGCAGCTACCAAAGCCGCAGGTAAGCCCTGAACCTTCTGTCACTTCAGCTCAATTTGTGGCCATGGCAGCAAACCACTGATGAAGTTAAATAACTTGTCATCCTCAAGACATATTTTTTATATTCAAGAGACATGAGCTAAACTCCTTGACATAGTCTCGAACTATGCCAGACTGTCTCAACTTTTTCAGCAATCTCTTGCCACCCAAGTAGTATTAGTTGGCAAGAATTGCTCCTGCAACTCTCTCTTCAAGAACCCCCAAGTTTCTAGTCTAGGATGACTTGCATTCTCATCTTCCTTGGTATGTGTTCGATACCACAACTTGGCATCCCTATACATGAACATACTGGCAATAGAAACCTGCATTTCCTTGGGAAATTTCGCGGTAGTGAAATACTCATGCATGTCCCAGATGAAGATTTCTAGATCCTTGGCTGATCTATTTCCCTCAAACTTCCTCGGCTCTGGCACCTTAAGCCTTCCCAGAATTGAGTGATCCCCATCTGCCACACGGTTAGCACCACCTAGCTGAGTCAGCGCTAGAAACCCTTGCTTTAGCAATTCCACATCTGTTTGCAAGTTCTTATATGCATCCTTGAGATTTTCCAACATCTCAACTGTCTCTCCTGCATGACTGGTTTCAATAGTTTGTGCTCCAACCCAAGCACCCAAGTCCCTCATCCCTGCAGCTAGGGACTACAGTCGATCACAAATAGTGTGAGCATCACTATCGATCAGCCGACCCATCATAAACTCCAGCCTTGCAAATCTATCCCTCATAGCTTCTACATGTGTATCCATTGTTGTTTGAACACCTCGGTAGTGTGGAGGCCTTCCCTTGAAAGCTGTGTCTATGTTGCACAAAAACCTTCTCCCGAATCACACCTCAGTTCGACCTCCAAACTTTCAGATCAGTGACCAAACTTTGGTTGAAACACGGCTTTGATACCTGCCGTCATGGGGCTCTTCCCAGGGTATAATTTTTCACCCTAGATGACATCACGTGCAGTGTATTTCCCTCCTGGAAACACAAGCCTCCCCCAAGTATGCAATTGAAACTGCACACATGCGATGAAATAACACCAGCAAAACCAACAATGACACCTAACCAGCAGACTACACCAGAACTATCCCAATGCAACCCTGCTGACTATCGGTTACCGACAAACAACAATCACCAAACACAAGTCACACGCACACAACAATATCACAATCAACACGATATTACTATGCCAAGCAATCACAGTCCACTCGACAAACCAAATTACCGGATACCCAAACACGATAGGACAAGTTCTCGGAATCCCACCGAACTCGTCTTGGCACCAAAACAGATGTCGATGCTGCAATATTATGGAACCTTGATTCTAACCATTATTCCACTCACCAAACCAACAAATACACAAGTGATTCCGTCTCTACAATGAATTTGTACTCTCAATTGCTGAAAACTCAATTGCCATCCCCCCCTCAATGAAGGAAGAGCTCGTGCAAATATATACTAATACCTGCCAGTGTTCATCTTCAAGTGTAGAAGATTCTCCTTGGATCTGATCAACACACCATCTCCAAGGTTTGTTGCATTACCCTGTTCCTCATTGGATAATAGGAGTTCACAATCTTTCTCTCCAAGTCGTAATCCAAGTTCTGGTAACAAATTTCTAACAAACTGCTGGTTGCACCACTAGGTTAAAGTCTTGCCCCATGGTTCGACCATTGCTAGCCCTCAATCACCAATTTCCAACCTCCTCGGCGCCACAGCAAATTCCAGCCAATGTGCTGGAATCCGAGTACCGCTTGTCACCGGCACTCGCTGCCGCTAGGGACTGGGTACCGCTCCAGATGCCGGTACCCATCACCCATCACAGTCCACAACACGCTACCGGTACTCGCTTCAGTTACTGGTAGGAGCTACCAATGGACTGCCAGTTCTGGTCCAAATGCAAGAACTCGCTCCCGCTTGAACATGCTGACCGCTCCAAATGGTGGAACACGCTAGCATTGGAACCCGGTACTGCTTCTAGTACCGCTACCCGCTACCGCTCCTAGTACCGCTACCCACTACCACTCCTAGTACCGCTACCTGCTACCGCTCCTGATTGTTGTACCGATCATACCAACACCCGGTATCGGTATTTTGCTCGGTACCGCTCGGCATGCTTCTCGGCACGGGTGATCGGTACTCCTGGCTCATGCTCGTACACTTGATCGGCCACTGCCTGGTCCATACTCAGTAGTTCTGATCGGTCATGCTCGGTACACCGGTTGCACCTCAAACTCGCTGTGCCGAAGCAAATCCCGACCCACTCGTGATGCCTAGCCCTGGTGCTCAGTCACCAGCACCCAACTATCGCTACACCACAAACCAGCACCCATCCTGAGGCTCCTTGGTCTCGACATGGCCATATGATCGGTACACCATTACCGGTAAATATGCCACAATCCACTGCCATCACCCGGCACCATGCTCTCCAGCCGTGCTCGGTCACTCGATAGCCTCGTGCATCATGGTTTATCGACCTGCGACTATAACACAGATTAGTGTGGCTAGTTGTTTTCACCACTGGGATAGCTCCAATTCATGAACAGGGGAACCCTAGGGACAACCACCAAACCCTAGCCCCGTCTCATCCCATGGACTTGACTAGACCTATAACACCCAGTATGGTTGGGAGTATAAGGCGAGTTTTGAACACCACTACCACTTCCTTCCATGGCACTCTCCATCCTCTGCCCCTACCAAGCCCTTTTCTCCCCCTTCCACCTCTTTTTCATCTCAGGTTCCTTGGCTTCCTATGCATTTCAATTTGATAATGTTAGTCGTGGTTACATAACTTATGCTATATGCATGTTGTGTGCTTAGATATAGATCAGTACTTGTCTGGTTGAGCTGTGTGCATTGTGCTTGCACCCCTTATTGTTTGAGAAAATTGTACTAGTTTAGATGTTTCTACTTTGTTTGAACTTGCACTAGTTTTGATTTTTCCAGTTTGTTTGACTTTCTTCCGTGTTATGATTTGAGCTCAAGAAGTTTGCCTTGGCCCTTTCCCATGGGATTTGCATTTGGTCCTTTCTATGAGTTAGCTGGAAGACTGGTTATTTATATTTTTTTATGATTTTATAGAAAGTTTATATAAATTCTCAGCAAAGTTTTATCTCAAACTTCTGTTTGTTACGTTTGTAAGAAGTGTTAGAGCTCACAAAATTATTGGGTTAGTTTTATTTCAATATTTTGAAAAAAAGTAAAAAGGGATAAAACATTAATTTTTATTTTCTAACATTCTATGAAAGCTTTTAAAGAGTGCCTCCGTCACTTCATATTTTTCCAAACATTCTGAAAAACATGTTTTTTGATTGTTCTCATTTTAATTTTATATTTATCAAATAAACCGGCTTAAAACAACACAACCAAACACTCCATTAGAAGAAGCATAAAACATGTGTAAAAGGTAAAATTATCTTGCAGCGGAAGTAAAGGACAAGTCCACCGTCCAAGAACAAAAATCTGATTCTTGTTCTTTGTCATGTGTTACTTGCTTCTGGTTCTCTTATCTTAAATGGGATTTTTGTTCCCCTTAAAAATAACTATGGGGTGGTTATTCTTTTGAAGATGACTCCATCTTGGTAATTTATCCAAGGAAGCAACAGTTATTAATTTTGATGAATTGACTAATATCAATGATATTGTTGGTTTTGATGATATGATTCCGCAAAGATCCTCAATATCTTAAACTGTTGTTAGAGGGTAAAATCCATTGGTTAGTATTCATCTCTTCGCAATTGACAACAATAATAGCTGCAATGATTTGGTAGATTTTATGAGAAGCAAATGAAGATGGCTTCCACATGGGGGAGTACTTTTGTGCGTTTTTTTTTTTTCGGAAAAAGGTCAGATTTTTTTGTCGTACAAATTTGTGATTCCAAGAAAGAGTTTATGGTTGAAGTTTATTTTGAGTATGATTGATGCAGATTTAAGATGTATCCATCTTTGATTATCAACAATGCCTGTAATTGTGTTAAGAATATCGGTTTGGTGTTGGCATTGCTGGATTCTTGGCTTTTAACAGGACTCAACAAACGGACAACTTCTGAAAAGCTGATGGAGGCCTTCTCTCAGTTTGGTGAAGTCATCCAAGGTTCTTTCATGCTAATTCTTAGCCAATTTCGTCCTTTTCCATTGATCTTTTCTGTTGATTTCTGGTTATTGGGTTCTAGCAAAAAAAAATAGGCAATATTAAGAGCCAACATTAAGCACCCTGTGATTGAAATGTTCTATGATATTTCAGCTGGAGTGGCAACAGACCGAGTCTCTGGATTTTCAAAAGGCTTTGGGTCTGTGAGATATGCTACGATTGAGGAGGCAGAGCAGGGAATTAAGGGAATGGATGGCCAGGTAAACCTTTGAATTTTCACTTCTTACGCTTGTAATGCACTTAATTCCGCATCAATTTCGTTGCGTAACTCATTTTTCCCCATGCTACTTGGAAGCTGAATCCTCTTTTATAGTCATCACAATGTTACATCCTTGTTAGAAGGATGTATCAGAATGAAGCAACGTTATTCAGCTTATTACAACTTACTATAGCTATAACTAGTGCAACTGTGACAATTTTATGTGGTGAAACATGAGATTTAACCCTCTTTCCACCTTTGAATTGTGATCTGGTGAAGTTCCTGGAAGGTTGGGTTATTATTTGCCGAGTAAGCTCGGCCTAGAAAACCGCCATCACAACAACCTTAGATATGTCGAGCTAACTCTTGAGGTGAATATTAAAATCAGCGCCTGTTAAATATTCTTCTGCCAGATTATTTCATTTTCATGGTGAATCCTATTCGTCGGAGTTAATTCTTCTTTTTCTTCTCTTTCCACCTTATAATCTGGGGAATTTGTTGTTGTTGTTAATTGTCATTATAGGTTTGTTTGCTACCAAAGCTTTGGGGTTTTGTGAATAAAACTTAATGATAATGCTAATAGACTTGCTGTCTGGCTTCTCTTTGGTATCGTGATATCTACGCTCGCAAAATATTCAAGAAGGTATGTGGGTTCTCTAACATTTAAATAGTTCTTACGGATATTTATTTTCAATATTCTTATATAAGAAGTTTTTACAAACTGCTTTTAGAAATGAACTCTTGTGCATTCCATGCAACACACAGGACCTTGGCTAGTTATGAAAACTATAAATTTTTCTAGCTTGAGGTGTTAAGAGGAAGATTCTTCTCACGGATAAAATCAATAAACGTAACTAAAAAGACGAGAGACGAGACATTAACATGTTTGCCATTTTGTACTGTTTTTTTCAAAGTCTCAATCCGTTGTCATTGAGCATGTACACCTTCAAAGTTACTATCTTTTATCTCCTGTTTTGGTCTATCGTCCAGGGCACCCACATTGCTGATTGTGAATAACAATCAACTCAAGTGTTTTTGTTTTTCATTCTTCATATGGTAGAAGAGCAGTAGCAAAAGAGAAAAGAAATTCACCTGATCATAGAAGCTTCAGGATCTTCTGAACAATTTGAGAGGCAATCATCTTCTCGCTGATATCTTGTTTTTATTTCACAGAATAACTCGTGTGGAATTGAAGCAATTGGTCTAACAACTGGCCTACATGGAAGATACATTAACAGAGAACAAAATTTCCTTTCCAAGCCTGATCAACAGGAGAGCAACTAATTAATACCTTAAAAATTCAGGAAAGAATGTAGCAAAATCAAATTCCTCGTGAGGATCTCCATTCAAATTAGTTTCAGGGCTCTTCTGAAGGTACCGTAGGTAAATATCGCATAGCTTTTGATGTGATGCAGCACAAGCCAATAGACATCAACACATGAAGGGATGGGAGCCACTGATTCAAAAACCATTACGGATCATTTTTAAGAACGCCAACATGTAAGTGCTTAACACAAAATTTATGAAGTTCATCAGTATAAACAGCCAATATATGCCCCATTTTGAGGATTCTACCAGACGCTGAAGTTAATTTTGAATGAAAGCTTTATTTTGTTTGGCAAATAGAAGAAATTTATAACCAAAGTGTAGTCATCATATACTCACTTTTAATCTTTAGAAAACATTCTTAGAACACTAATTAAATTAAAACGTGAGTAGAAGATATCCTGTTAAGATTCTATTGATTTTCCTAGGTTTGAAATGAATAGGGGAGATCTCTTTATGAGGATTGTAATTGGCTTTATAGGATTACCATTTCAACTGAGTAGTTTGTTTTCATATATCAAGATAATTTTAATCTTTCCCTCATATATTAAACGTGAAAACTTTAGAAGATGATGTCTTGTTTTAATTCAAAACTCTTGGCCCTCCTATTATTTAAGAAATGGGGCTCATAAGCATCGTAGAATATCCTAAGCTATGTTCTAGTTTTTGTCCCTAGTAAACCTGTGCTCTCATCTAAAAACTTCCAGGCACTTCTATCTCCTGATCAGGCATAGTTTCTTTCACTCCTACCAGAAACCCAGACAGTACACCGTAGAAAGCATAAAGCCTCATATGTCTGCATACCAGAAAAGGAGTCTAAGTAACAGAAAGCAAAACAGAAGAAGGTGTCTAGCAATATAATGTTCTTAGGAGGTAGAGAAAAAAAAGTGAAGTGGCCGTAAAACTTCATAAGGCCTTCTGCTAGTACCCTATACAAAAAACAGATCATAACCCTCTTGTTACAAGAGAACCTACGCAAACTTGATGTGGTAGGATATTTGAAAACCTTTGCAAACTTGATGCGGTAGGATATTTGATTTACTCACAGAAATCTTTCTCTTCTTGTTATGTAAAAGGAACCAATTGCAGTGAAATACACTCCTATAATGGTGAAAATGTTTGTGAGCACTATGAATTTCAAGAACTCCCTAACCGTACAGAGTGGCTCAAGGAGCTTTCCACTTACCAGGAGGCCAAATATGCTCAAGATCAACAGTAAAATCATTTCTTCTAAGTCTTCTATGTATCCAGCCGTGATGACATTCCATGCAAAAGTATAGTCCTGCCATGGTTTGAAGAGAAAAAAACCAAGAAAATGTTAAACTTGGTAAAAAAATTGAAGCTTTAGCTCAATAGAACAGCCTATAATTTCTTGATCATTTTTCGACTAATTAGTGGTTTTTCTTCGTTGTTCATGTTCATCCTTAGTCCAAAAAGAAGCCAGGAACGTAAATTATAATTTAGGATGGGCAAATTTTTGATGGCCGAATGTTTTTTTTCTTGACAGCCAATTTTTTATCGGGGTTTGAAACCAGTAATGCACGAGTAGTTATTTCCCATTAAAATTGGCTATAAATTAATGTGCGTCTAGAGCTCTTTTTACATCAAACACAATAGATACCAAAAAGCTCCCACGGAAAAATATACAAGATCATAAGACGTCTCTCTCCGGCAATTGTAGAATCAGTTTACACTTAATTTTTATTTTGTTCACTTTCTTTGAAAAGACAACCTTATATGTAAAAATGATACCAAAGTTTCATACCTGGCAGGGACTAGTGCCAAATATTTGAGTGTCAATGGGAAAGGAAATGTGAGTAGGTATCTCAATACTAGAACTGCTGATTGTTGGGTTTGCCCCACATCGGTCGTAGAGGTTGTTGATGACTTGTATATAGGTTAATGAGAAAGCATTATTCTTTGAGTTAACTTTTGGAATAAGAAAGCCCGTGACACCTATTGCGAGTTTTCCTTTAGTTGTTTAAAATCTCTTTTGGAGGCCCAAAGGGCCCAACAGTGTTGGTTGGGTGTGGGCTGAAAAAAGGCCCAACAGTGATATCAGAGCAAAGAGCAAAGTTCGAACTAGATTTGCCTACGTCGATTGAGGGGAGTTTCCAAGTGGGTGCGGGGTCGCCGGAGTTGTGGGTGCCGTTTGATGATAAAGTGGAGGTTACTAGACGGTGATTGTTTCGGGACGCCCGATGTGTGAAGGGGAGTTGTTGGGTTTGTCCCAAATCAGTCGTAGAGGTTGTTGATGACTTGTATATATGCTAATGAGAAAGCCTTATTCCTTGAGTTAACTTTTGGAATAAGAAGGCCCGTGACACCTATTACGAGTTTCCTTTGGTTATTTAAAGTCTTTTTTGGAAGCCCAAAAGGCCCAACAGTGTTGCTGGAGCTTGGGTGGGGGCCCAAAGGGCCCAACACTGATAGCCCCTTTATGAGCTTTGAAAATTCTGTAAATCCTAGCTGAAAGCAGAGGGCATGCACTGAGTTAAAACAAGAGCCAACAACCTTTATTTTTTTGGCACAGATATATATATATATATATATATATATATATATATACCTAGCAATAAAAAGCAGTCTGTTTAGTACATATACTCAAGAAGCTGGGTGATCAGTTTATTACAAATTCTCAAGAGACATTAAATAACATGGTCATGCATGGAACTACCACCCATCCATAACAGAGCTCAATAATACAATCCGTATAACATAAGATTAAGAAACATGACATGCCCCACAAAGGAACTTTGCTTGTCAACCAATCTACTGATCAAAGTGACAACATAACATGCCATAGCCAACAACTCAATTCTAAGTACTGGAGAAGCTAAAGCATGCAAACAGAGCACAAAAGAGAAGAAAGTGGCTGAAAGAAAACAGTTTGATGACATGAGAGAGGGAAGATCAACTCACCCAAGTAAGAGACATGGTGAGGAAGAGAAATTGAGAGGTTGGCAATGGCGGGGAGAGAGAGACATGGAGATAAGGATGAGAATTGTTCGTATGAATAACGAGGTTTGGTACTACATTTCTTGACACTTACACTGGGGAGTGCATGTCAGCGAGCAACAAACCCAGCCCAGCCGGCCGCAGCACGTATGCATTTAGAAACCATGACGACGCCTGCTGCAGGCGTCGTCTCCAAGTCCTGCTCTTTCCCCAATGCACTGAGGGTCCTATCGGCTAGCTAAAGGTTGATGTTTAGCCCCCATTTTATTTAAGGTGAATCAAAATGAGCACAAGCATACATTTATGAATTTCGAGTCAATTTGGGCTTAAAACTCGGTAAGGTTAATGATATTTTTTAGTGTTAATTTCAAATATCAAGAGGACGTATTTCCATATATATAAGTTTTTCAATTGCTAGATCAAACAAATAATATAGATGACCTCAAGTCGGCTTGACCCGACTTCAAATCGGCTTGGACCAACTTCAAGTTAAGTCCACTTCATACCCTACTGAATTGAGCGAATGAGTTTTTAAATGTGCCCCCTAACAACACCAAATCATTTTAAGTTTTTTAAACAAGGTACTTAATTGTGGATACATATTTAAGTAACATTTCCAAATTTTATTTTAATTATCAAGCAAAATGTCATATCATATACACCTATGTAAGAGATAAACTTTAATTTTATATATAGACCCTCGTTGAATAATGACATACACTATAATGATATAATATCATTTAGATAAACTCTAATTTGAATATAAACTCTAATTGAATTGGGAGATAAATTATAATATTAATTTGGTTTATTTTTTTTAATATTTTGACTCGTTAATTCTCCCACTTTTCATAATTTCACTCCTTTTATGAATAAAAGTAGATGTGATAATAATTTAGCTTTTGTTTATATTTGAGTTTGAATCAAATTTTATAAAACTTGAACTAAATCAAGTGCGAATTAAACTAGATCTAGGTTTAAGGAATAAATATTAAAAAATTTATTAACTCATGAACTATACCAAGGAGGAGTGTAAATTATAAAGTAGTTTATTTTGAAGGATATATTGAATTTTCTTCCGAATTATATTTTCTTCTTTTTTATTTTCTTTCATTTTTCAAGCTCTTTTAAGTTGTCAATCGTGATAAACTAGTATATATCCAATGTTTTTTATAAAAAAATTAATTCATTTTCAATATTTTTATATTTAAGTTAATTATGATTATTTCTAAGTGGGTCGCCAATCGGTGGTCTCTCATGTGGAATTAATTCTCCTTTTTTCTTATTTTGATAAAGATAAAGAGGAAAAATAAGTGTACATATGAGAGTACATAGAAGTCGTACTTGCTTCTTCACTAAAAATATACTCTAATAGTATATAATTTTTTAATGAATGATGAATGCTTTTTATCATGAATTATAATATATAAATTTCATAGGTTTTTCACTTCTTTAATGCTAACTAAAAGAAGTTTATGATGTAAACATATATAATTTGTGTTAAAAATAATTAATTTCATATTATTTTTATTTAAAACATGTTAAATATAACTAACTTTACTAAGATTGAAAATTTTTATTGTATTTATATTATTTTCATACCACCCAAATAGACTCCTTAAGTATCACTACATGGTATTTTATTTAGAATTTTTTTCCCAAATCTTTTTTATATATATTTAATTTTGAACCACCAAATCAATTTGTTTAGATTTAAGGAAAGGCTAACTAATGTTATTAAAATACAGGAAGCCCAAATGTTTGTTTGCCTAACCCATAAGGACAAGCAACCCCTTAGGCATTTCCCTCCAACCGAGATGTTCCCGCCAAGGATACAAAGTTATCTTTTATCTAGTTTGTAGTTCGTGGTGCAGGGAGCTACAAAATCTATCGATTGGATTAGACGTGGAAGGTTTAATATCTTGTGGAAATTTTTGTATGGTTGGTGTTACCTGCATGTTGGGTGAGTAAGAGATATGGATATCGGGTGCGTGTGCTAGATTAGGGATTGTTTTGAAAAAGATAAAGCTTTTATTTTTTCTTTCAATTCAACATTTATTCGGCATGTGCAATACACCAATTTGGTCCGGACATGGACCAAAGCCTAACATTATAAACCATAAGGATATTCATTGGGTTATTGAAGAAAGCGAATCTTAACACTCAAGTAGGTTTTTAACATGAGAAAACCTTGTAGGGATATTATACAATACATAATGATCATACTTGTTATAGAAAGGATCTTAATTAAAAGGCTCATAACATGAGCACTATCGGTCAGAGAGGCAATTGGCAACACATCTTTAACAATTAAAAGGGTGAGCTTTATATATGCGTATGATCACTTTGATGTGTAGCAGAGGCAAAACCCTCACTACACTTAAGGAGTTGAGACTTAAAACGATGCAGATGTATGATCCAATTCTTATACTTTATTTAAATTTTTGAGTTATGTATCTTATTCTTAAATGATGCTAAATTTACAATGAAGGAAATGCTAGGTTGTGGTTACCTATTTTATGTACCCGCAAATAGTATTTAAACACACACTGATGCTATACAAGTGCTAGGTCATCATACTTGAATATTTGGTCTACATGTGGATTCTTCTTTGTTCCACATTACTTCGGTACACACACAAAATTGAAACTAAATATAGTGAATGTACCTTGAATGCTCTCACATCCGGGACGGTGAGGCTCACCCACTCTTTAGAATATTGTTAGCCTCTACTCTAAAGTTATTACCCTACATGACAATGGTATGATAATAATAATAAAATAATAGTAACACACTAATAATACATGCATCACGTAAATCCCAACTCCAAATTATACATAATCTCCATAATAAAATCTAGGGAACATTCCTACATAATAGTACAACACAAAATCAGGTTATAAGTACATAGCTCAGATGCAATGATTTGACACAATTAAATAAAAAATAAAAGTTGGGGCATGTAGTGTCTAATTGGATCTATCGAATTCCAGATGAGAGGCTAGGGTCATGACTCACACGTACCATACCACACACATGGCAAGAAGAACTGAAGTAACATGATCCGGGCCAATTCCGAAGTGACACTAAAACCCATCAAATGAACCTCTTAGTGGACTATAAAATCAGATGGGCCTAATGCCCAACCATTAACAGGCTTATAAACCCTCAATCAATGACACTAATAAGTATTACAAGTATAACCCTAATAAGCATGATATATAGAGGTTAATATCCTAACAAATTATTGAATAGGGACAACATCTTAACAAAATATGTGCACACCACTCAAGTTGGTGAATGAAGAATTGTAATGCCCAACTTTGTTAGGAATATAGAAGGCCACTTGAATGAACTTGCTTACTTGAATTTTTTTACACATTAAGTTTTACCTTAGATTATGTTTAGTTGTCCTCAAATCGGAAGAAATAAATTCAAAATTTGGCGGTCATAATTTTTTTTGTATTTGGATGTTTTAAAATTTAGTTAAAGTAAATTTACGTAAAAATTTTATAAAACTATATTTTCTTATAAAAAAAAAGAGTAGAGAAAATTTTGATAAGCGTGTGTACATGTATAGATGAATGAATATTTTTTTTATCTTATTTTCTTAAAAATCAAACATGTAAGAAATTTTTTTAAAATTTTCATATTATTTTATCTCATTGTATTTTTTATTTCATATGAATTATGTTTTTATTTACACTATTTTCATCTCTTTCATGTCAATCAAATAAACCATTAAATAAAATAACAGATTAAACGAGGAGTTATAATAGAACGGATATCTGATACAAAAATTTGTTTCAATATTGCCTCCTTCACTCGTGGCTTGTAAAACTTGTTTCAGCTTTTGATTTGAGCGAGCCTGCCCAGGAGTTGAACTGAGCCAACGGTAACTGGCTCGTAAACCAAGCAACTAGGCTTGTATTGAAGTTCGAAGTTGGCTTCGGCTTGCCTCGAGATCAGAGATCAGGCTGGAGCTTGACTGAAGATGGAAGCAGAACCAAAGCCCAAGCCTGATAAACTATGTACATTATTGTTCTTTATACTAAATCGAAACCCTTTCCATGCTCAAGTTTACGGTTCCAGGTAATAAAATTAAAAAAAAAATAAATCTAGCATTTTGTAGCGCCCCCGGCCATCCCTCCTTTATCCTTGCCATTGTTGGCTTCTCTTCTTCCTCCTTCCTTCTCTTCTTCTCCCTGTGCCACCCCATTTCAGTTACGTAGCCTATGGACGTCATAATTTTGCATCAGACAGAACTGAGCCATGCCGGTTCAGCTCGAGTTGGCTTAAATTCGGCTCGAATCATACCTAACCCTGGTTAGCATCCAATGAGCCAGCTCGGCTCATTCAAGATTCGAGCCTCAATAAGCCATGCGAGGGGGCGGTTCAATGAATTTTCGAGCCATGCATCATGGTGGACCGTGGATGTACGAATTTTCAAGGTGGTGGTAAGCTGCGCTTATTGGGGGATGCTAAAATATTGTGATGGGTCTTTGATACATTAAAAAATGATTATGCATTTTAAAAAAATTATAACTCATCTTATATAGTGATTAATATCGATCTTAACTCCAATGTGAGACTAAGATTGAGAAGACTGTAAATTTGTATCTCGTACTATAAACTTGTAACATTTTACCATGCTCTACCTCTTCGTTCACGAAAGGTGGCTCCCACTGTAGGCTTCAGGTTGTTATCTTCTAGGTAATCCTTTCCAAAGTGGCTACATGTGGGAGGCACAAGTGATGATACGGGCCAGCTGTAATACAATGTATTGTGGGTTTATTTCAAAATGACTAGCAATATTTTAGCAGACTTGCACCCATCTCCTAGAGTAGTCACCACCTATCTCAACCCTAAAGCTATTAACAACCAAACTAACACTCAATTCCCTGTATCAATGCTAAAAACACTTATACTTTACTATTCCTAATAACCTCCCAGGCACGTCACTCTCCTTATTCGTATCAAATTTTCGTTTTTTATTTATTACTTATTGGGGTCATTTCTTCTTTGCCAGCCGTCATACATAGTGGCGAACAAGAGGAAGCGTCATGCACGTTTGTTGATTTCACGGGACATGACGTACTCCAATGGAGCAATACGTAGGATGGTGGGTCAGTTGGAATTCGGAAGAGTCGACCTAATTTGATCGAGAAAAGCATGTCCTTCGGTGTCCTTGTGGTATCCTTGCTTGGAAGGTAAGTGGGCATTGGAGATAGTGGAGCCACTGGATCTGCTGTTTCTTTCATTTTCAATCTAAAGGAAACGATATACTTCTTGGCAGCCAGGGCAGGACATCCGTTGTGGACTGTACAATTTCACCAGCTTATGATAAAATGTTCAGTAATTTATTTACATACAATCCGTCATTTAGATCAAGTACTATTGGGCAACTAAATTTTTTTGACGTGCAGTTTTCCAACGCTCTCCGGAATTTATTTCTTAAAGAAATAGGCACCAAGATTAATTTACGTTGACAGACATTTGATCTTGCAACTGATATCATACAGAGTGATGTGCCTAGAGGGGCTATCTGATTGAAGAAGCACTCTCATGTCCTTTTCAATCTCCCTTGTCTCTTTGAACAACCTCTCCACGCAGAAGCCGAGGGTTCCCAAAGGAAGGGCAATCTAGGTCTTCACCTCTTCACCACCATGAACAGTAGCGGCCGTATCCATAGAAACCATTTTTTCTGCGTCCTCCTGATCAGTGCACAAACTCTTATGGAAGTTGGAGATGGTATCTGCTTTTGGTGATTCCAAATCACCTGAGCCATTTGCTGTTTCAAACTCTTTCTCCAGCTTAGGGAGATACTTAACTCTTGTTATTTCATCCATGTGCTTAATTGAATAGCATATCAATTTCTTGAGCATGTTCAAGTCACCACATACTCCTTCAAGAGTCTCCTTATCTTGCCACTGTTGCCAAAGAAGCTTCAGAGATAGAAATCCGAAATGCAGCAGGTCCACCATCTTCCATATTGTTCCCAAATCTTCCTATAGCAAGGACAAGGGAAATGTTGGAACCAGAAATTTGGCTCCATTTCAGCTTCATCAATGAGCTTCCCCATTCGTTAACCTTCCCTTGAAGCTTCATCATGTTATCCCTCCACCCGGTACCACAATTGATCATCTCAACACTATCCTCCAATGACATCAAACTATCTGAAAGACTTGCTTTTGCAAGAGTGAAGCTCTGACGGCTGCAACAGCAACTCTACAAGGACTGAACATGACAAGGCAATAAAAATTTCAGTAATCCTCATAATGGCAAACGCATTAGCCGGGCCATAGCTTTTCCTGCCCATATGAGGATGGCAGCTATGGCAGCCGATGAAGCCCCAATGGGTCCATACATTTGGCTACACTTGAGAAAGGTCGTGAATACGAACCATGGGATGAGGACCAACAATCTTATTCCTATCAATCCTTCGGGAATGAAGCAGCCGAGTACTCCATAAACTGATCCCAGCAATGTACCTTGGGCTTTCAATTTTGCGACTTCGTAGGTTGCTTCAGGGCCACTGTAAGACCTGCCCAATACCCATTACCTCTGCTAAAGAGCATGCCCAAGAGAACTGACAGGCCCAAGATAAGAGAGAACTTGAAAGCTACCATGAACCTCTTACACACCATCTAAAATAAGTGGTCAGTCTTTGTTTTTGAGAGCATACTGTAGCTTCTTCCATGGAGGAAACCGGAGGTTTTTCAGGGATGGAGTAGGAGTTACATTAAGAAGGTTCATGCAGAACAAAAAGAAGAAAGATGGTAGGTTTTCATGGGTCAGGAGATGTGATGGAATATTGGAGTGAGGGGATTTTATGGGCATGCAGTCATTATCTGTTTCGTCTACAATTGATGATTTGATTATGAAAGAGTTAGTCATCTGCTTTAGTGTTAAGCATTTGTGGTTTGTATAGCCCGGAAGAAGAGCTTTGAGCTCTTCATTTGCAAGTTGAACTGGAAAAGAAGGCATGGTGCTTAATGCAGTCTCCATTCCTCTTAAAGATGTCTCCAACGCTTGTAGTCTTTGACACAGTGATATCAAATGAGAAGTGGAACATCCAATGGGGAGGCTCTCCCATTTCATGCCTTCCTGCACCAAGATGAAGTCATGTTCTTTTATTACAAACTGAGATTTTAAAAAATAGAAATTAAGCAAGTTAATTTCTTGAAGCTTTATAGGAAGACACTATGCAACCTGTTTACTTTTTACGATTTGGAGAAGCTTATTGCAAGGTTTTCTCCATCGATTTGGCCTGTGACACTAAAGCAGCTGCGCAATGGCTCTCATCGGTGCAAAATGCAGTTGCAAACAGTCTTAGTTTATCCGAGACGATTTCAACAAAGAGCCTGCTCTTATCTCTCACCTGCATATTATATACTAATATTAATCAAGTCGACCAACGGGCTTTACTTCATGAAAAAACTTATTACAGGCCACCATGTTGCCCTTTCTTTTTCTTCTTGCACATTATATTCTTAAGGGTGTCGAGGATATATATTCTAAACTATGATTCATGTGATTATAAATTGCAAAAATTTTTAAGGCCAGATACTTTTTCTTATACCCAAACTCTTTTTTATCTTAGTTTTAGACCGGCAATAGATAAGCTATAGATAAGAAATGCCTAGTATTATTGCATGTTGATCATAATGAATTAATAAAGAGGTACAGACCTCACAATGGGCAAGCCGTGGATAGGGTACCAACAAGGCAAAGACAGCGGCCACGGCCCCAAGAATGGCGCTTGCACCAACCCGTAAAGGGTGCATGACAGGCTCAATAAAAGGACCCTTGATGGCCACATACACTAAAACAATCTGGGCCAGTGCCACTCTTTTGGTAATAACATGAGTAAACCCCGGCAGGGCAACAAAGAAGGAGCTCAACCCCACGGCAAGTGCTGCAATGGCCATGTTGAAGTGTCTCGGCCCCAC
>JAVDBV010087538.1:0-11011 GCA_032619315.1 Piper longum | reverse complement strand
CCTCGCTCCGCCCCCCACCATCGTTGCCCCCCCCTTGCCCAGTTGTCACCTTGTTTTCCACCCGCACCATCCCCCGTTGCTGTCCGAAATCAGCTCAAATCAGGTGGAATCAGCTTGAATCCGCCGATTCATAGACCGATTTTTATGATGACCGATTTACCTATTTTTTTGAATCGGAATCCTTCCAATCCGATTTAAATCAGTCAATTCCGAGTGATTTTTGCAACTATGGGCAATAGCAATGCCTTGCCAATTGTAGAAGGCCTTGCTTGCTGGTCTGCTCATGGCCAGAGGAATGATTTACTCTTTACCCCACCCACCCAAAGAGCCGGAGTGTCTTCTCTATTGCGATGGCTACCATTTGTTTGTGAAGACGTCATTTGCTTGAGATTTCCAACGATTCATGGAAATCCAAACTTCTTTGATCATTTTTCTTCTCTTCATGACCGATGTACTAGCCGCTTCATGAAGGCCTTTGTGTCCATCATCCAACTTAAATTGTTAATGACAGATGGTTTGGCTAGATTATCCAAGTACAATGCAATGAACATATACACCAAGTGTATCAATGGGTCATTCATAAATAAAATTTTATTAAATCAAATGTGCCATTACTCTAGTGGTTACAGCATGACATAAACAAACGGCACAAGCAGACTAGATTCGGTCTCCAACAGAGTATGAATTGGTACAATTCGTAATATTCCACAATGAAAGACCACGAATCATCGGCCAACGCAAGTGCTTCTTGTTCACCAGATAATTAGCTTCTAAATCTGCTCAGATCGAATGAACAAGAAGCATGCATTCAGATTTCAGCAAAACCTCATGAAAGACGTATTCTTCAGCCAGCGGACATGCTTCAACATCTAGAATATCATGCACACAGTAGGCATGTTATTCCGTGAGCGCGAGATGAGCCCCCATCCTCGTCTGCTAATTGAAGGGGTTGGTTCCATGAGATAGCTGCTTTTAATCACCACAACAATCATCATTTACGAACGCTTCATTATCATTTTTTGCATCCACTCTGATAAAAACAATCAGCATTGAGCAAAGCATCAGGCCTCTTTTAAGTTCCATACAGGAGAGATTTCCCTCTCTACTTCTGGTATTGTACTGCTTGATTTGAATACCATAGAATGGCCCAACCAATAAATATCACATCTAAAAATTGTCAATTGCATTACTTGATTTAAGAGCGTCTCCCAGGAAAATTGATCAAGCACTGTACGCACGAAAATAGTACAATGAGTGGTTCAATTTTCTCCAACATTTTAAACTGTGGCTTAACAAGGTGAGTGGTTCAATTTTCTTCAACATTTCAATTCCAGAAATCAGTTAATTGATAAGCACTGCTCATGATATTAAGACTAGTTCAACAAAACATGGGGTGAACCTACTTTATCTCCCATCAGAGCGTTCACAGTCATATGCAAATTTTAACCAACTTTAACTTTAGACCTACAAAATAACATCATTTAGATGGAGTGGAGCTTCGTCATTTGTGGCTTCATCCAAAGATCTGCCACTAATAGGACAACTGCACTCCCTGAAACCTGAAGCAACAGAACGACCTAATGGAGAGATTGGGTCACCATATTCCCACTCTGTCTCAGATACATCCAGGGTGGCTATCCGTCATCTCAGCAGGACTGACAATAGAGGACGATGATTTCTCCTCTGAAAAGTTACTCTTCCCACAGCCAAGGGTCCGAGCCTGATGAACCACCGCTTGGCTATCCGTCATCTCAGCAGGACTGACAATAGAGGACGATGATTTCTCCTCTGAAAAGTTACTCTTCCCACAGCCAAGGGTCCGAGCCTGACGAACCACCGCTTCCAAAAGACCACTATTGTGAGGTGAATTAGGATCAGATTGCATCTCTGCAGTCTGCGATGGAGACAGAAGATATGTTTCAACAGCTTCAAAGGACGGAGATGGAGGATATATATTGGACCAAGTGCTGAGATCATCAGCAACTGAATATTGGAATGAAGGGAGCTCCTGCTTCACAGTCCCAGAAAGGTACTCAGAAGCGGAGTAATTGCCACTGAAAGGGCCATGGCTGCCTGTAGTTACACACGTGATGCGTGGAGAATCCTCATTGGAGGGGGCTGGGTTAAGGGCAAAGCTATCTCCCAACCCAAATGATCTGTGACGAATCTTTTCATGATCTTCATCTGGAAACTGCACTAGCGGAGAAAGCTCGTCGAAGACAACTCCCCTGAAACTAGGATGCACGATTGCTTCCTCCATTTTTTTTAACGTGTGGGCTGTTGGGAGCATAAAGGTGCAATTTTGACTTGGTTCTAGACACTGGATCAACGTTTCATTGACAGAAATTCCATCCTGAAATGCAGATGAATAGGAGAAGTTTGCCGAGTTTGCTGTATAATTTTCAAACGAAGCGTCAGGAATATCAAAATTATCAGGAAGAATATTGTGCGACTGATTATCCTTGCCACGAACTTCATCAGTGTCAGGAATGTCCTGGCTTTCATTCAGTGCGTGTAAGCACACATCAGGAGGGTAAAGCGGCAATCCTGAACCCTTAAGTCTTTTAAATCTCGTATTCCAATAGTTCTTTATCTCGTTGTCAGTGCGACCTGGAAGCTGAAATACAAGCAACGTATTAAAATAACAAAAAAGTTGTGCATCCTTCAAACCAAACAAGTGCAGAAAGAGAATGAGGAAATCACAACCAGGCGAATAGCAACCAAGATGAAGTTTTGACAAGAAGGAATATTGTTCATCTAATACAATGGCCAATGCTAAATGAAACAACAACAAACGAGAAAGGAAAACACTTCAAAAAAATTTTAAAATGAAAATTTTGGTTGGAGATGATGAAAAAATGCATATTGGAAACCTGATAGGGGTACAAAATGCTTGCACAGGATACTGGGAATCCCGTACAGGGATCAAAATAAACTCATAAACAAATAATTAAGAAAGAAAGAATTCATTTTTACGTCCATAGAAAAAATCTTTCCGATTTTCAAGAGCTTGTAATAAAGAACGTATTAGAATCAATGCAATGCAAAGAGTGTAAGGAATAATCCAAGGAGCATGGAGTTAAATGGGTAATAGTGGTAGCACCAAATTCGCTGGCGTTGAGCAGCTTACATGCGCAGCCATCCGAGCCCATTTGTTCCCCAGTTTGGCATGAAGTTGAATGATCAAGCGTTCTTCTTCGGACGTGAAGGGGCCCTTCTTCAAGTTGGGTCTAAGATGATTGACCCATCTCAGACGGCAACTTTTGCCACTGCGAAACAAACCTGAGTGCTTTTGAACAGCATTCCAATTGCCCTCACCATGCTTTTTCACATAATCTGCCAATATCTCATCTTCTGCAGACGTCCAAGGACCATTCTTCAGTACTATAATTCCCCCTACATTTCCCGCCGTGATGCCACTTCCATCAATGCATGGTGAATCCCTCTGATCGCTATTGATCCCTGGATCATCGCTATCAATGGTTGTGCTACTCATTTGTGAGATGGAACACTAAAAACGAGGCTTATATGAATTAGAATCAGTTGAATGCAACCAAGCAATGAAATTTCGAGCGTTAATTAACATTACAAGAGAGGAGAGTGAGTGCTTATTGCCCCACACACACACACAAACACACAGAGAGAGAGAGAGACAGAGAGAGAGAGAGAGAGCGCGCTAGAAAAGAACCTCCCCTACCTCGAAAATTATTATGCGAAACAAAAGAGAAAAAGGTCCGTGCCACATACTCAATTCTCATCTCTCAGCCGCCCACAAACAAGCGCAAATTAAAAACAATACGCAAAAACCTTTGGGCCAATGTACCAAGAGGCACAACAGTAGTCTCAGTCGAAAAAAATAGAGAAATTTTAACCTTGAAAACCTGAATGAATACCTAATTTCACCAATATCCGATTACAGAAAAAATGGAATCATCATACTCATGATTTGAACTTTCATTTTGAGGAAAAGTGAAAATTGCTAGAGACGGGCAAGTATCTACAAACAAGGAATGATTTAAATGTAAAACCTGCGCATAGAGAGAGAGAGAGAGAGAGAGAGAGAGAGAGAGAGAGGAAAAAAGCAAAGGGCTGCCCTCGCAGCGTCAAAAAGCAAAGTGCTTGACAGGGACTACCAGAACAGACCCCTCCCCTGTCTCAACGCCATACTTATAACAAGGAAAAACACGCGCGCGCACAGATGTAAGAGATCAAATATGCTACGAATGAATGATGCAGATACAATCACAAATTAATCATCCTCACGTAATATATATGTAACAGAAAAGGAAGAAGAAAGGCACAATTTGAAAATGGGAAAGAAAAAAAAAGGAAGAATTTAGCTCAAAACTACCTGGAAGAAGTGGAGTGGAGCCTCTGGCTGGGAAGAAGAAGTAGTGGATACGGTGGGAGGAAATGGAAGATGTGAGGGAAAGGGATGATCAAAAGTCAAAGGAGGTGGCCCAAAGGGGCGATCAAAGTGGGAAGGACAGTGAGTATGTATATGTATCTATATTATGTATACTACGGTATTGTGTATACATATTTGAGAGAGAGAGGGTAAGGGCGGTAACAATAATGATAATAATATGTAATTAGGGCTGCTAATTGAATAAGCTAGCTCGTGAGCATTTAACGTTTGGCTTGGTTCAACTCGACTCGAAACTCGACATTTAAATCCTCGAACTCGAACTCTACTCGATAAAATAATATAATAAAATAGTTTTTATATATTATATATATATACTAATAAGTTTAATTGTGAGTAGTTATATTTATTCATCTATAATATTTTAATAAAAAATAATACAGTTAAGATGGTAGTCATCTACATTCTCGACCTTCAAAGGTTGTAGGTTCAAATCATGCCAAGTTCATTTTTTTAATCGAGATCGGGTTCGAGCTCACGAAGGAGGTGGGTTTGAGCTTATAAAAATTAAGTAATTTAAATGTATTCGAACTCGAGTCGAGCTCAAACATGTATGCTCAAAACTCGTTCGATCTTGAGTCAAGTTCGAATGGACTTTGAACTATTCAAGCCGAGAACAAACACAAGTCGATCTCGACTCGCTCACTCGTTTAGCACCCCTACTTGTGATCAAACATGCTCACTCGTTTAAATCCTTCCCTGCCAAATATAATTTTATCAATTTTATCATTTTTTAAAATTATAATGAAACAAAAATTGTGATAAAATTTTCTATTGTAATCAAATGCCTTGTTATAAGAGAATCGGTAAAATCCAACTTTGGTTAGGGTTTTTTACCTGCTTGTAGTTTTGTATGGTTTAAAGAGGCTAATGATTGAATAATACCATCGATATTTAATTTATATTGAGTTCATGTAGGCTTAGTTAATTTTCCTAGAATAGCTATACTTGGTATTAGATTATCTCCTATATATTCTTTATACCCTTATGTTTGAATTCCTATTTTTAGCTATTTTATGTCTTTAACACTTTTTAATAAATTAGGAGCACAATATGATAAACTACCATTTTCATTCATGTCTACTTCTTCTCCTACTATTATAGCTCTTTTCATATCCTGGTTCCAACATCCATCATATACTAATATTAAGGACTTGGTTCCAATACCTTGTCTACTTAATCCTTTAATTCCTATCATTATTAATCCTATATGTAACAAAGTTTTATTTTATTTCATAAAAGCTTCTATAGTTTCAGGATGAAATAATTCTAATTCTACATATTCATTTCCATACCAACTAATAGGTACTTCTCTATTAGATCTAAAGACTTGAGTATTAAAATTAAAATATCCCGTTTGATACAATAATTTTGGATCTAAACTAGATAATTATTTTTTATTATATAATTCTAGATCGTTATCTATATCTATTACTTCATCTATTCTAATATCGATTCTATTAGTACTACTACTTCCCTTAAAAGTAGTTAAAGTATTATTTTTTTTCGGTAAATGGTCTAAGAGTCATTTTACCAAAATTTCCAAGGTTCTCTTTTTATTAAAGTTCCTGAAGGTCTTTCAAGATTATTTATTTTTTCTTCTAATTTTTGTATTCTTTCACTTAACTATACTAATATACTATTTTGGAAATTAAACTCAGCTGGATATACTTTATCACTTGAACTATTACCAATATAAGTAGTAAAATCAGCACTATCGTTATCAGTAAATTCTTTAGTGTCTTTTATAGCCTGTAAATATATTTCATTATTTAAATATCTACTTATTAATTTACTAAAAATCTTATGGCTTTTAGTTCTTCTTTAATTTCTCTTAATTATTGAATAATATTTATATTTCCTTGCTTAGATCTTTTTTCTAGTATATCATTATTTTGATCTTTAATATAATCTAGATTATTTTTTTATATTTTTCTTTTCAATATTTTCTAGAATATTATTTATTTCCTATATTTATTATTAAATCAATTATACTATTTAATTGACTATTACTACCATGGAGTTCGTGAGTATAAGAGCTATTAAATCTACATAAAAGACTATGTTCTTTTATTTTTATATATATTTTTTGAAGATTATTTAACTCAAGATTCAAATAATTTATAGACTCAATTTTGACTTTCCCAAAGATGTTTTTGCTCTGATACCAATGTGGGAGAACCTAGAATTTTAGGTTTTTACTTTTTAAGTTTATGTAATATTAAAACGGCAATAATACAGAAAGATATAAAATATATAAATATTACTATTGTGGTTATTAACAATAATTCTATAGCTTGTAATAAATTAGATATATGAACACTGATTAACTGTACTCTATCTTTAGCTATAACAATACTATAACTCATTAACAAACCACACAGACACAGACAAAGATTTTACTAATTATTATTCCTAATAAAATAAACAATTATATATTAATCATTTACTAATTTCCAAAATATATAATAAGTTTCAAATAATATTATTATATAAAAACTTATTATAATTGTTCTAAATAATAAAAACCAAATCAACGCTATTGCTATAGAACAATCTCTTAAGAGCATAAGAAATAAATCAATATTCAAAATTTATACTCCTTATGACATGTTCTAGATGTTCTTGGCAATAAAGGCCTCTTGCCGTGATGTCATTTTATCTAGACTCAGCGGTCTTATCAGAGTTTTAGTTTTGAATATGATTCTTTCTTATATTAAAAAGAGATTTTTGATCCAGAATATAAAATCACACAATATTTATATTAAACAAAGAGAACTTACAAGAGAGGATTTGACAAGATCTTCTTCAGCTTACAGCTCTTGAAAATTCTTACAAACTAAGACTCTTAGAAACTTAGGACTTGTTTCTGCTTTTCAGATTTACTTACAAACATATCGAGAGTCTATTTATATAGACTCGGATTCTAATATACATTATATTTTATTTTATAGAGCAGACATATCCGCTTTATTCTTTTTCACATCCGACCACATCTTTTTGACTTGTTTAAAAACTTTTTTTACAATCTTATCTTCTTTTTACTTTACAATACTTGATGCATATGAAGCCACATCTTCTTATCCTTTAATCGTCGTCCAAATCATTTTGGGAATCTTCAGCTTCATTGGGGTCTTGTGCTTCTTGCCACATGTTATCATCATCCTGGTCATCATTATATTCATCTTCATCGGTATCCCAATTATTCCAGTGATAATTATGCCTTTCATAGTGGGAATGATTCGCCTGTGGATTTTGCATAGTATGATCCTCTGGTTCTTCAAGTTCATCATCAGAATCTTCATCAAGCTCTTCATTAGCATTTAAATAAACATGTACAGGTGGAGCTCTGAACATATGTCTAGGTTCTCGAGGATCACCTTAAAAAATATCCTCATGAGTGATTCTATTACCTTGTCTAGCAAAAGGTGCTCTTATCTTCCAATTTACAGGCCCCCATATCTGTAGAGTTTTTCCTTCAGATAACAAATTGTATTTATATCACCAAGGTTCATACTTGCGTATGACATCAGTTTCCATGAACCAATAAAATTCTATTTCATCAATGAAATCTATATCAGTAGGTGGTTGCAGAGGATAATGGGCTTCTTTGATGGGTACCACAAATATCTCATGCTTAGCAGGCTCCTGTGTTAACCCATAACTTCGTGGCGGTACTGAATAGAATTGGGCCCGAATTACTTCGGATACCACAATATTTCCTATAGTGGCTTGAAATTTCTCCCCAAAAATAAAAGTCTCCTCAGGGGTATTAAAGATTATGAAATCTATCATACCATGATCATATAATTCAATAATCTTATTTTTTGATAGATCACAATGGGACATAATAATTTGAGCTTTCAGGAATCCAGCAGCTTGATTTTTGTACCAAAAATTTTCAACATAAATCGTGACTCCCTTATAACGATGTCCTTCGATATTTTGATGAATAGCCAGTAAAAATTTTGGTAAAGATATTAGTTTATGATAAAATGAGTACCTGGCTTTTTCGGCAATAAACACTTCCAGTTCTGGACATCTTTCAAACAGTGGCTTTAAAATTATGCAAGTAAATTGAGAAAATTAAGTCTTGCATGTAAACACTCAAAAGATCTATTTACTGGCCACCAATTTCCTTTCTTCCTGGCTCTTTCTAACTCAAGACCATTGTCATTCATTTCTTGCTTTATCAGCAATATCTCTATATGTTGAGAAAAAATTATGCTCTGTAAGTCTTCAACTTCATTGTTCTTTTTCTCTATCTCTTTCAGTAATTCTTCAGTTTTATTTTTGAGAAATTGTACTTCTTCCCCATAAAAGTATTTTTCCATCTCGAAATTGGCTTGCATTAGAGAAACAGAAACACTTTCTTCCACATAAAAATTATATCATAATATATTTCTTGCATGTTCCATTGTTTCCTCAAGAGTATAAAATCCTTTAAAGATAGGCCATGTATATCGTTCGGTTGCCCTTTTAACAGAAGACCAGCAGGTAAAAACACCACATTGGAAACCTTGGGTGACAGTATAGTTATTGAATTTTTTGGAAAAGGGTTTTTTCTGAATAGAAGAGAAATACTGACTCAAGGCTAATAGACTCTTGGTTTTTTGGGCTTGAGTTTGGTTATTCCACAGATTATCTATAAGAACATGTTGACTCTCATCTAATTTCATATACTCAGGGATCTGAAACTGATTGTGGTTGAAAGAGAATAACTGATAGGGTCCAAAGTTAAAAAGTTTAGTAGAGGGATATAGTTTATAGGATTGGGGTTCTTTCATTTTCTCTCTAAACTCTCTTGCAGTCATTCTTTTGGTAGTGGAAGATATTGAGGATGAAGCCATTTTTCTACCAAATAAAACTTAGTTATTGGTTTTTAAGGAACCATAACCCTGAATTTTAGAGTTTTCAAACTCGTTTATACTATGCTTACAATAAACGTTTATACTATGCTTTGATAAATACGGCTTTACCAAACCTTCATTTACTCCCACAAACTCTTCATCTCGTGATTTTCTCCCTGTCAATAGTCTAGATAAAATGTCAGCTAAATTATTATTTTTTCCTTTGATAACATTTTGAAAGTTTAACCATCTTTTATTATTATGTCTTTTACTATTCTGATTATTAACATATCCTTGAATAACATTTTGAAAGTTTAACCATCTTTTATTATTATGTCTTTTACTATTCTGATTATTAACATATCCTTGAATAACATTTTGAAAGTTTAACCATCTTTTATTATTATGTCTTTTACTATTCTGATTATTAACATATCCTTGAATAACATTTTGAAAGTTTAACCATCTTTTATTATTATGTCTTTTACTATTCTGATTATTAACATATCCTTGAATAACATTTTGAAAGTTTAACCATCTTTTATTATTATGTCTTTTACTATTCTGATTATTAACATATCCTTGAATAACATTTTGAAAGTTTAACCATCTTTTATTATTATGTCTTTTACTATTCTGATTATTAACATATCCTTGAATAACATTTTGAAAGTTTAACCATCTTTTATTATTATGTCTTTTACTATTCTGATTATTAACATATCCTTGAATAACATTTTGAAAGTTTAACCATCTTTTATTATTATGTCTTTTACTATTCTGATTATTAACATATCCTTGAATAACATTTTGAAAGTTTAACCATCTTTTATTATTATGTCTTTTACTATTCTGATTATTAACATATCCTTGAATAACATTTTGAAAGTTTAACCATCTTTTATTATTATGTCTTTTACTATTCTGATTATTAACATATCCTTGAATAACATTTTGAAAGTTTAACCATCTTTTGTTATTATGTCTTTTACTATTCTGATTATTAACATATTTTACTATGTTTTCACAATCTGTTCTTATAGTAAATTGTTTATTTAAATATAGTCTGAAAGTAATTATAGCATTTATTACTCCTTGAATTTCCATATCTAAACTAGTCCAATTTTGATTTTTAAAGTTTCCTGAAGCATAACAACTTATTTTTTTCTTTTTCTTTATCATCATATTTATTAGGTTTAGTGAGTAAGATAGCTCCCCATCCTTCTTTACTAGCATCTACTTCTATTATTTTATAATCTTCTACCAAAGGTAACTCTAGAGGTTTTATTTTTTATATTTCTTATTTAATGGATTTTACCAGTTTAACATCTTCTTGGTTAAAGTATATTTGACCTTTCTTTCCTAGTTTTCCATATAATGGTCCAACTAATTTTGATAAATTAGGAATAAACTTTCTATCGTAATTTAATACTCCTAAAAAAGATTGTAGTTGTTTTTTATTTTCTATTTTATCAGGAAATTCTAAAGCTCTTTTTACAATATGCGGTTGTAATTCTACAGTTCGGTTGTGTAACACCCCGACTCGGCTCACCCTTGAACCGACCTAGAAATGTTACCGGCAACCGAACCGTTCGATAATCTACTAGATTCGGTTAAGCCGACCCGGATCTACTCTCGGCGTCTTAAGATGAAGACCACCTATGCCGTCTATTCATTATTCACATCATGACATTATATCTTAGCATTCAATCATACTATCATGCTTTTCACTACC
>JAVDBV010087537.1:1034-11873 GCA_032619315.1 Piper longum | reverse complement strand
TTTTCTTACTGTTCCAAGATCTCCACAACAAAATGGTGTTGCAGAAAGAAAAAATAGAACCATCCTTGATATGGCACGAAGCATGCTCAAAAGAAAATATTTGCCGAAAGAATTTTGGGCTGAAGCAGTGGATACAACAGTCTACCTATCCAACCGATCTCCAACAAGAAGTGTTTGGGGAAAGACACAGCAAGAAGCATGGAGTGGATGGAAGCCCGAAATTTCTCGTCTTAGAGTATTTGGAAGTGTAGCCCATGTTCATGTACCAGATGAAAGAAGAACGAAGCTTGATGACAAAAGTGAAAGATATATCTTCATCGGCTATTCTACTCATTCAAAAGGGTACAAACTATACAATCCAAACAACAAGAGGATTGTAATCAGCCGAGATGTGATGTTCGATGAAGAAGGTGAATGAAAGTTCAACTCTTCCACAGACGAATTCAATTTCTTTCCTCAGATTGATGAAATAGAACGAACACCGGTGGAGCAACTAGGTGAACATCAGCAAGAGGACGTAACACCACCTGCCTCACCAATACAAAGTGATGAAGGAAACTCACCGCCATCTTTCCGAGCTGAAAGAAATGAAGAACGCATAAGAAGTCTTGAAGATCTCTATGAGGTAACTGATCGATATGAAAATATCAATCTTTTTTGCCTTTTTGCTGATTGTGAACCAGTAAACTTCCAAGAAGCTACGCAAGATGGAACATTGAGAAATGCAATGGATGATGAAATCAAAGCCATTGAAAAGAATGACACATAGGAACTCGCTGCTCTTCCAAAAGGACACAAGCGATTTGGTGTTAAATAGGTTTAGAAAACAAAGAATAATGCAAAAGGAGAAGTCGAAAGCACAAAGCAAGGCTAGTTGCCAAATGCTACAGTAAAAAAGCTGGAATTGATTATGATGAGTCTGCTTTTCTAAATAAAGTTCTTGAAGAGGAAGTCTACATTCAGAAATCACCAGGCTATGAAGTCAAAGGACAAGAATCCAAAATTCCGAGGTCGAAGAAAGAAGATTTTATCAGATTGAGAAACACATTTGGCATTATAAAATAAGTTTAAGGGGAAGTGTTGAAATATAAACTTATTTTATAAAACTCAGTCCAAAATAATGAAACCTAATTCAAAGAAGCTTCTAATGTTTTACACATACTAAGTCAATGTTAAGTATGTGTTAGGTGTGGTTTTTATAAGTCAATGTTAGGTATATGTTAGGTGTAGTTTTTATTGAATGTAGAAGTCAATGTTAGGTATGTGTTAGGTGTGTTTTTTGGTTTATATTGATCTTAAGTTAGTATAAATACCCATTTTCATTGTGTAATATACACAAAAAAAATAAGAGAGAAAAACAAGAAGTAAAACTTCTACATTGTAAAAATTCAAAATTTAGTGTGAAGAGGTTGTTTAGAGAAGAAAATGAAAGTTTGTATTTTTCTCAGGAGTATTTTCTTGTCAATATTTTCTTCCAATTAAAAAAAGCCATTTAAACTGCCCACTTCATGTTCACATCACAAGTCGGACTCCTCCACATAAACATCACACCTCAACCCACTCTTCTCTTCATGTGCACTTTCTGTTACCCCAACATCACACCTCAACCCACTCTTCTCTTCATGTGCACTTTCTGTTACCCCACCTACTTCCTTCGTGTGTTTAGTCAGTTCTTTTAATTTTGCCAAATTTTCACCACTTTGTATAAGCAAGCATTTGCATAGCCTTCTGTGTCTATAGAATTCTTTCCCGCATCCACCAATCATAAGCATATTAATTACATTTAGAGAGCACATGCCACAAAAATTTATTTCTGCCATTATAAATCCAAGCAATGTAAGGCAAAAGCAAAACTAATGTCGCTTGAATTGCTAATTTTCATCCTTTACTTCTTAAAAAATAGCTGCAAATGGGAAAAAAAAATCAGCATGTATGGTGTTGTGCATGAAACAGTCAAATAAATGCTATCATTTAATAGCAAGACCAAGAAATGGAGGATAAAGCAATTTATCGAAATAAGACAAAGGCTCATATAGGGGGAAATATTAATTTTTGTAACAATCATTATAGAGTTTCAAACTGAAGGCATAGAACAAGAATTGCGCATCCACTATTTCTCAGCAAGCAATCCTTCTCAACCCACACCCCCCCCCCCCCAAAACCCCCCCACCCCAAGCCCCAACTCTTTCACCAGAAATATACCCAATATTACTGTAATGGCGTAAAAATCACAAAATTGCTTGATGTTGAAAGTAATCAACGGTGATTGCTAAATATAATAACTCACAATGAAAAATTCTATGCAGCATAACAATACAAAAATATAAACACATCCCCACACTTGGAAAATGAGAATCAAACAGGATTCGTGTCTACTTGAAAACTTACAGTAGATCCTTCGCAATGTTAATTATAAATGTGATCAAAACATTTGAAAATTTAAACTAGATCGTTCACAAATGTAAAATCTTTCATTATAAATGGGACCATATAAATAAAGAAAAAACGAAAGGAAACTTGAAAATAAAAAAGAGTGCAGCAAGATGAGACCTCAATCTGCAAGGCCAAGTAAAGTATGCTTCATAGCAGAGATGAACTACTTCCTAAACACTAAATTTTGTAAAAGGACCCAAACATAAATTTTAGTCTTTCAAGTAGTTTCTAAAGAAGCAATAATTGATATTAAATGATCAATATGAGTCCAATGTTTCAAAGAAATAATAAAAGGCAGGTTTATAAGGCTAGGCAGAATGGGTATTGAACCTAAAAAAAACAATCAAATAAGACACATAAATTAAAACTAACAAAAATGAAGATGGGGTGTTACATAAGAGCAAGTACTGTTACTTCCAATCCTTTAAGAAACTGCCAAATCTCTGCCCTGAGTCCATGGTCAACACCATGCAAGAACATTCAGATAAATATCAGGAAACAGTTTCATATTAGAAGCAACTTCTTTTTGCAATAAGTGCAGGCAAGAACTTTCACCCTTGCTAACTTGCTCCAAAAAAACTGATAGGATCACGAATCCTCCCATCCTGTGTAAATAAACATCTCAAAAAATGTGGTGAAATGGCCGTCTTTCTCCTATTACTGGACAATGTAAAACCAGGTTAGGAAAATTTTCACTGCAAGATGTTTCAATTTGAATAATAGATGTGTTTACAAAGAAACTGGATGAAAGTTTTAAAATTGGAAACTCATAAATTGGTAAACGCCTTTATCTGCTAGTACCAAATTTACCAAAAACTACAATAAAATTTACTAGCCAATAACTTAAAACAAGGGCACTCGAAGCAGCCAAGAACAGTGTCAAGTAGCATCGTGATCTGCTTTGACAGATGCTGCAATTCGCAGATGACAGTTGAACCAAAAGCGCATAGAAATGATGACAACCAACAGCAAAATCATCTCAATGCTTATCATACGGCAATTCTCCCAAGTACTACCCAATTTAGACGGTTTAACAACGTTCTCTAATGCACAAGCCGCTTGGGAAATAGAACTAACTTTAATATACCTCGTTCCCCAAAGCAAACAGTATTCACTTTTATTTCTGCACCACTATGTCCTTAGCACTTCCTAAACATCACCAAGTGAGCCCAAAATTTCATTTTGCCATCATCACAGGTAGGTACTTAGTTCAGAATAGTCTCGTCTTACACATAATTAGTGACACATGTATAAACATAAAGAAAAACTTGCAACCAGCTACAATCACTACAATCAACAGTCAATATCTGTCGTCGGCAAGAGGCACGCTTTTTCGATAACCAAGTTTAGGCCCTAATCTGATTTTATTTATTTATAATAATTGCATGTTAGCTCGATTAAGCTGTATTACACACTCGACTTCCCATGGATGCAGTTGTTTGATTGTAATAATTATTTTGTATACATTTTTTTTAAAAAAATATAATGTTTGTTAAAAATTATCATTAAATTATTTTTGTTACAAATATAAAAGTTAAAAAATTATAAAATAATATTCAACAAGGTTATCGAGGAGTTTTATGCAATGGTTGGGGAAAGAAATTTTTTTAAATATTCCACCATTTTCATTATTTTTAAAAATTTTGTGAGTATTTTCAACAAAATTAAATCAGTTATTTATCTACTATTATTTAATTTCTTATATTTTTTCATGATAATACAATCAAATACCTTATAATCCTTATTACGCTTTATAAGTGGGGAAAAAAAACTAACGGGAGTGCTCGTTTCTTTGGTTATTTTATTTGAAAAATACAAAATTATAATGGTTACAGATAAAAAACTTGGTTGATTGAAAAGCTACAAGTTATAAATTAGTAAAAACACTCTTATATGATTTTACACAATATTTAAAAAATAATCTATTTTACTTTTAGAATATTTGAGCCAAATTTTCCTTGGTTGCTTCTTATGATTATAATGATGTAATTTTACGTAAAAATTGTCATAAAATTTCATTTAAAATTAGGCAAAATGTCATCTTGTGACTACAGAAATGTAAACAAAAAAACGATAAAAATATGACATGGTTGATTTATTTGTGAATTTTTCAGACAATTTACTTGTGGAGGATTGAAGAGCCTTTAGCTGGTTTTTATTGTGAATATTACTGTTTGGACAGATTTATCCGGTTACGTGGATAATTTTTAAAAGTTATATTTATCTGATTATATAAGTGATTTTGGAATTTTTATATATCCAAATAATTTTTAAGATTTGTACTTATCCGGTGATGACATAATACCTCAAAGAAGAAGTCTCGCTCGTTCCAAAAATGCCAGAGGAAGAATAGCCAAAAGAAGAGGTAGGCTCGTTCCAAAACTGCCAGAGGAAATCTTTCCTCGAGGAGTTATCCTAATTCTATAAAAAGCCCGGTGATGTTAAAGCAAGGAGGGGCTCATTGAATTGAAAAACAGATAGAGAAGATGCAGAAAAGAAAAGGGGAGGAGCCCCTCGCCTGAGACCCATCTTCGGCGATCCCCTACCGTACCACTATTGCTATCCATCGTCAAAGTTTGAAGCCATGCCTATTTGCTGAGAAGCTGAAAATAGGGACCTTTTCTGTTCGAAGCCAACCATCACTGGAGTCTTGCACCGTTACCATGTCCGGAACCTGAAGCGAGGCGCACCTGCCGATAGCCACACATCGTCCAGGAGACTTGCCATGAATTGCTGCCCTGCCGCCTGTATTGCAACAAAGAAGAGAGCCTTGAGAAGGAGGATACATCCATCTGTTTTGAGCAAGGAGCCACCGCCATCAGGAGTTTCCCAATCGCCGGAGCTCGCCTAAGACGGACCAGGAGTCCTTGAAGTGCTGCTGGTTGCCAGAAATCCGTAATAGGAGGAGAAGCAGATCGGTCGGAGTAGCAAACCAGTGGAGCAAAGTCCTCAACACCGGTGTCCGTCCAAGACCCCCCTCCATTCTCAGTGTTCCATAGCCGCTGTCAAAGCCAAGCCGCCGGCCAAAGTAGTTCTGCATCCCGCCGGAAACGAAGAAGAAGACAGTTTTTGTTTTTGCAGGTTCGGTGTCTAGTTTTCCGACGATTTTTCTGGGAAACATCGGCTGTATTGGACCAGTCCTAGACCACGGTCGTGGAGCTTGAAGTGTCCCCGACACAACGCCTTCCATCCTTGCCTCCGGATACTCCTGACCACGCTGGAAAAAATCCAGGAACAAGCCCATCTGATCAGGAACAGAAGGAAACAGAGCAGAAACTGCAGCAAACAACGGACTTTCGTGATGATGTTCCGATCAACGCCGGTCATTCCCGGCCTCGAAGTGGTACCCAAAGCGAAGCCAGAAAGGATATATACAAACCCAAGGCAAGTATCACAGGTTTTCGGAGCTGTATCCGCCGGAGAAAATTCAAAAAGGGTAGCAGTCGCTGGTCAGACTGAGCAGGAACAGAGCGGTGAAGGTTGGAGTTCGCGGTCGTTTTCTGATTGACGCCGGTCGTTCCCGGTGTCACTGTGGTGCCCGAAGTGAAGAAGGAGAAGTTTTCTTGAAACCCAAACAAAGGGTCGTCGGAGATAGCCGTCGTCATGGCCGGAATCTTGTCAAAAAGCTGCTGGCCAAAGAAGAGGAAGGAAACCGAGCAGCAAAAGACCGACATTGTCGATTTCTTTCCCACCGACGCCGGTCGTTCCCGGTGTCACCGTGCTCTTGAAAGTGAGGTATGTGGATTAATATACACACCTAAGACGAGCTTCCTTGGAATCAGAAGCTACCATCACTGGAAAAAATTTAAGAACCCACCTATCTGACAAGGAAGAAAACAGAACAGTAGAAAACAGCAGCAAAGGTCTGATTTCTCTAACTTTTTCCGATCAGTTCCGGCCGTTTCCAGAGCCGCCATGAGGTGAGAAGTGAAGAACGATGAGTGTTCTCAAAATCCAAGATGAGTATAGCCGGAGTTTGCCATTGCAGTCTCCGGTAAAAATCCAGAAAGAGGCCAATATGATAAGGTAAAAACAGAGCACGAAGCAGCAGCAAACAGCGGATCTTTGTGACCATTTTTCCAACCAGCGCCGGTCATTCCCGGCCTCTAGGTGGTGACCAAAGTGAATTCAGAGAAGTGGTCTCCAAAGCCAAAGTGATCCTCACCGGAGTTCGTCGCCGTCGTCGCTGGAAAAAATTTGGAAAGCAGCCCGTCTGATCAGAAACAGCAGGAAACGGAAGCAAACAACGGACTTGGTGGATTATTTTCCGAGCAACTCTGGTCATTCCTGGCCCCAAATCGGTGACTTAAGTGAAGTTAGCAAGGTATTCTACAAGTATGAGTTCAGTCCTGCCGGATTTCCTTGCTACAGACGCCGGGAAACATTCAGAAAGTGACCCATTTGATCAGCATCACTAGACAGAAAACAGCAACGGAGGTCAGGATTCGCGGAGAGTTTCCGACCAACGTCGGTCGTCCCCGGCTCCAAGGCGGTGACCAATGTGAAGACGGAGAAGTGGTCTCGAAACCCAAACTGAGTTTCGCCAAATTTCGTCACTGTAGTGGCCGGAAAAAAATCGCAAAGGGAAGGAGTTGCTGTCTGTGAAAAGTCAACTTGCTGCTTTTGTCAGGACCGGTCTCGATTTAATTCGGATCAACTTAAATTTCAGCTCAAGATAATTTCTCTTACTACAAGTGGCTTGAAGCTTTGTAATATACTTTCCCCATCAAGGTGTTTGAGTTAGGTATATGGAGTCGAGGAATTAAAGTGGCAAAAAATCCCACTAAGACTTGTAATTTGTAATATTCAAAGAAAATAGTGGATTGTGAGCATCGACTTCACCGTGGACTGACTTAGGGATTCGAGTTGAACCCTAAGGAACCACGTAAAAATTGCCTGTGTGTCATTTTGGTACTTGTGACTTCATTTGCATTATTTTACTTTTATCGCACTATCTCTTTGCGCGACAAGGGCGCCTCAGTCCCACCGAACCCTTTAAACCCGGACCGGATCGAATCACGAAAGGACCGCGGTCACCCCGAGGGCGGACGATACCACACCCGAACACCAGTTTGCTAGTAGTTATGTTTTGGACCAGTAACACTTGTTACTGACGTTTCTTTATATATATCTAGGTGAGGACTGAATGTTGGATATGCCAGCTTGGATAGAGGAGCAGTTACCTACTTTGCATACACATACGCATACTCGCCGACGAAATATTTGTTTTAACAGTTTTGATTGTTTTGTTGTGGTTTGGGTGTGTGGACATGGATAATGATAGCAGGATATGAAAAATATACTATTGCGCATGTGAATAGTATGAACAGGTGGGTCATGACCCAAATGTCGAGAATGCGTTGGTATGTTTAAATTAAATATTTATGTTAAAAACATAGTGTAGTGAATGAATCTTGTTTTACAAAGTTATATACGTTGATTTGACAGGGTGGCCCCGAATTACACTTTTAGGGGAGATTTTGTCAGTTTTATTTCAAGAATTTTTATCGATTTTTATTGTGGTTGTCTTTAGTATGAACTGGTTGGTATGTGATCCACGTAGTGGCATGTTAAGGTTTAGTACATTCATTCATGCATAATGATCAATATCTTCCATCTTGAGACGCCGAGAGTAGATCCACCCGGGACCCGTGACGGTTTGGTTCGGTTCACGTGCGAGCCGGATTCGGGGTGTTACAGCCTCTCACGTAACCTCTCACCTATCTCATCCTTCGAGTATGGTTTCACACATAACCCTCATGGCAACTTGTAGTGGATCTCATCCTAACTTGCAGTAAAATATGAGACATATGAAAATATACGATCACAATCTTACCCTAACATAAATCAGATGACATATAAAAATGTCCAATTAAATATATGAGCCACAATCACAACCTAAACAACTATAACTACCTACATCGATCAACAAGTCCAAACATAGTAATCCACTAATGTCCATGCTTATACTGCTTAAATCAATACACAATCAACTATAATCATTAAATTCCTTTAGTAAACGTACCCCTCGAGAGGTGTTACATTAGGATTTCCAATTCATCGTTTAATCTTCAACTGGATTCTTTAACTGTTAGAAGTGCTCAATCTCATCAATTCATACTCAAAACATGCCATCGAGTTTATCAAATAATTCCTAATGTATGTGCTCACTCACATGTACTTTCATTATTTTAAATTATATCCATGATCAATAACATACACATCCTAATTATAATAATTGATTCACACTCTGTTATCTAATTCAATCAGCTATCATGCTCCCCCAACAATTATCAATATCAGTCAATTTAACATCTACCTTAATAAAGTACCCTAGGGTGTTCACAATTATACCTCAATCATGTTGTTATCTTCTAATTATCATCAATAACTTGTTAAATCTACCTCAATTCAGATTCCATCTACAATTTCATCACAAAATCAATTAAATTATTAATAGTCATAATAATTCATATTCTATTATCATCCATCATGAAATGACATTAAACTAAATTATCTGAGATGTATACCTAATTTCCGGCGCCAATGACAACAACGGCTGTGGTTGCTGTCACCTGGCTATCACTCGGCCAAGGGAAGAGTCGGCAAGGGCTAGGCTAGGGTATGCCACTCATCACGAGGAGGCCTGACCGGACATGTTCTGGCCAGCAGGTGAATGCACTGGAAACCCGGCTAGGGTACACTGGCGAGGTCAGCTGAGTGGAAGGAGGAAGGAGGAGGGGGTCTGGCCTGGGCTGCGACCAGCTGGTGGTTGATCATAGAAAGGCCTAGCTAGTGGCACTGTTCACAACAGCAACAACGACTCAAAACAGCCCCGACTAGGGCAATGCCAGGTTTCGCTAAGTGAAAGGGAGGAGTGTGGCTCGGCTAGGGGTGGGGGTCGGCTGCTCCTGATGACAAAGGTGAGAGGTGGCCGGAGGAAAGGGCCCCATGGCTACACTATTGCCGCAATGAAGATGAAGAAATCGCATCAGGTAGTGGTGCAACCGAGGGTGAAATGGGTGGTACAAGGGCCAAGGGAGGGAAGGGACGTATGGAGAGGAGAACCACGACAAGGGGTCAGAGAGGGGACGGTCGCCGACTGTGGGGCACGACTGGCTGGAGGAGGTGCGAGTCGCTGGCAATAGTGCATGCAAGTGTCAGCCTTCAGTCACTTGGGATTAACCGCGCACATGGTCACTCAGACCGGGAAAGAATCGGGAAGGAGGGAGAAGGGCTAGTGAGGGTCATTGAAGGTGGTCGCCGAAGTTGGTGGCCAGCGGCTACGTCTGCAAGGCTGCAAATGCTGTGGCCATGGGGGAGGAAGTGGAGAAGGAGAGGAGGGAAAAGGAAAGGGGAGGAAAAGAAGGTGGTTGAGGTGGCGTCGACGACAATGGGAGGTCACTGGAGTGGTGGCTGGTGTGGCTCCGCTGGTGGCCGGCAAGGGGTTGGGGAAGGGAGTTGGAGTGGCTGAGAAGAAAGTTGGGGAGGAGAAAACAAGTTGGGGGCAATTTTAAACTTGACTCGTTCTCGACTTCAGTTAATAACAATAAATAAATTCCAAAATATAAAATAAAATATTATAAAATATCATAAAATAAAATAATCAAGTCTTAACTTAAATGACATATTTTAAGCCTACTAACCCACCCAAAATAATCAATAATGCCTTTAACTCGATAAAGGACCTAAAAATAATTCTACAATCTCTTATAAATAAAAAAATAAATAAATTGGCACACGGTCGAATATTCTAATAACTCAATTTAATCCTGGTATGCTACTGATGTTATCATTATATACTCAGGTATACATGACCCTTATGAGTATACACAACGGTCCTTATCTCAACACACGTGTTTTAAAACTGATTTGACTCGAACCAACGATTGAACCCACCAATTTAAGAGTATAAAACCCTGACTCGGATCACGGGTTTTACAATTAGAATGTATATTTTTCATATAAGAGATCTTCCGATTGAGAAGATCCATCAATCATAGAAAGAAAAAAGGCCCATCTATTTAATTTAGTTATTCAGTTCAACTAATGATTCGTTATTGGAGTGGGGGCATTCTTAGTTATTGAAGGGGTAGTCCATTTATTTATACAAAACAACCACCTCTTAAAAATGAAGAACCAACTTCTAAATACTCCACATTGGAATACTCAATGATAAATCTTTTCTTCTTCCACAAACCTTAAACCTCTTCGTACCTATGTGACTTTTTATTTTGTGTGGCCATATGTTTTCTCACGGGAGAAAATAATTCTATGGAGGGTGGCAGCATACCATAGAAAAGGAGGTAAACACAACGATATTGTTGGCCATTAGAGAATTAAGAAGAGGTTTCAACCTCCAAAAGCCGAAGAGGTTAAAAAGGGGGGGGGGGGGGGGGGGGGGGG
>JAVDBV010087535.1:0-22434 GCA_032619315.1 Piper longum | reverse complement strand
CTCAACTCGAACCGACGGCTGAACCGATCGGCTAACGACTATAAAACCTGTGACTCGAATCACGGGTTTAACATGAAATGTAATGAACAACTCTGAAAATTTTCGAATGCTGCTGTTCAATAATAATACATTCTTACATATGAAATGAGGTTTACCCTTTCCAACTTAATACATAGGGTTTTAAAAAAATGTTACAGTAAAAACAAATTAGGTCGGGAATATTCCTAGTATACCCAGTGTACGTTTGTTTCTCATTGGTTTTCAACATTGACAAATGAAATAAATAAGACTTTGGACTTTGTGAAGCTCACCAGTAATGACCAGGACTGGCTACTTAATAATTCTAAAATAGGGCCTCATCGGGTTCATCATTACCTGCATAAAATATCAATGATCGGCAAGGCCCATTAAGCCGGAGCTCAGTCACCAACAATAGGGGCCCAATTGATTGGCCGGTTAAAAAGACCATGGGCTCATAACGATCGATCATACAAACTGGGCTGGAATGGTATTCCGAAATACTTTAGCTTGAATTGCCGCACCAAGTTAATGGGAAAAAAGAGTTATTGCAAAAAAAAAAAAAAATCCTCCCTAGAAAATGAAATGCAAGAAAATGCCACAATTTTTTTGTTTTCTGTTTTTTTTTTTCAACTTTAACAACAAAGTAGACCAATCGATGTTTTCAGCTCAAAATCGTAGTTTTTTTTTACTGGGCACCAAAAACGTTGCTTTGGTATTTTGTTGTGTGTGTAGACGGTAGAGCTATGATCTATTAAAAAGTCGTAATTAAGTAACATATCAGCCTGATTTTTGTAAACTTGACTATCTAATTTGGTGAGAGTGAAAAAATATTGAGAAGAATAAAATATTTTATTATTAAATAGATACGTATTCAATTAAAATAATTCGTATTCATTTAAGTTGATATAAAAATTATTCTACCCTAGATGATGATAATTATTTTATAATTTTAATTAATATTTAATCTAAATTTTATAATTATACCTTTTAACATAAAGTTTTATTTATTAATTGATTTTTTTTTACAAAAAAGAATTAAATTTTATTAAAAATATTATAATCCATATACTTCGAAAAATTGTACCTTGAAAATTTTTACCTTTTAGCCTTTAGATCTAAGAGCTTAACCCATGTCTAATTTGCCCAACCATTGAATATATTTTTTGGGTTAGGTCTAATATTATAGTCAATTATTGCGCGTCAATGCATTTTGGGGAGAACCAGCCAGCTCTGGGTTGGAGTGGCATTTCACCTCTAACAACAATTTATCTGCTAATTCTTTAACATAAGTCGGTTCGAACCTCCACTTAGTTTTCCCCCAAATTTTATCCCGGTCATAGATAGAATATTCAAGTTTAGGTCCATAAGCAATATAAGGACTCGCTTTCACTATAGTTTTGATGAGATCTTTTAACCAAATCATTGCCTATGAATCGCCGACTTATTCTTCAACAGGCACGCAATTAGAGATTGATTGCAAGGAGGGAGTTATTTTCACCTTTACCTCATAATACTACTCCACTATCCGTAACAAGAGTATTTAACCTTACAAGGTGGTCTTTATTTAACCTTAAAGGAGGTTTTTACTAATTCACACGGGATTTTATGTGCCTTGTACTACTGATCGAAGTTAAATATATATATTTTAAACCTTTTACAACAATAAAAATGCCTTAACTTTTTCTAATAAAAAACATTTATTTAAATTAAAAAAATTCATTTTGTAGAAAAGAGAAAAATCCCAATTTATTTAGACAAACTTTCCAACCACCCAATCAAAGCATGCTCAGACAATCGGCATTTCTACTAATTTAGGTCTATAATTGTATAATTTAACTATTTTATTAGTCCATTTTTTTTTAAGTCTAACCCTAACAAAGTCAAAAACTTTGATCTTTCAACACCATGTTTTTGACCCTTCACCTTGCGAACCCTAATTTTCCATCCGTACCAGCTTCATAAGAAACCCTCCTTCCCCACCTCGTCTTCCTCACCCCCAACCTCACCAAAAACCCTCCCATTCCAGAAAAAGCTCCCTGCTTTCTTCGTCGCAATTCGCCATTAGCGCCCAACCCACTCTCTTTTCTCTTCCCACGCCTACCCCGATTCTATCTTGCGCAACAAGGTGAGAGCTTGGAGCTTCCATCGCCGTTATCTGTCCATGGCGTACGTCGACCACGCCTTCTCCATCACCGACGGCGACGATCTCATGCTGGAGTCAACGTACGTGATCAACAACCGGCCTCCCATCAAGGAGATCGCCCTCGCCCTCGCCCTCCTCGTCGTCGGAACCCTAGGCATCGTTTTGGGCGTCTTCATGGCCTGCAACCGCGTCGGCGGCGACACCTCCCATGGTACTTGGAAATCTTGAATCTGACTTCGAGATCGTCAATCTTTTCTTTTCTTGGATTTGATGTGCTTGTTTGCGAATCTGCGATTGCAGGGTTGTTCTTTGCAGTTCTCGGGGCGCTTCTGTTCATACCGGGTTTCTATTACACCAGGATAGCCTACTATGCTTATAAGGGTTACAAAGGCTTCTCCTTTTCCAACATACCGCCGGTTTAGCCTTGTTGTTATGATGGTAATTTGTGGTGGGGATCTCTTTGTACAGATATCATCGGGCTCCTCCGTCAGTGTTTTTTTTTAATTTGATTGTCTTGTTTGGATGGTGTTTATGCTTTTAGATGTAGTGCTTTGAGTCCCCACGGATGGGAGAGTATTGCTACTGTAGAGATTAATTTGGAAGAGAATGTAACTGACTGTTTCTCTGTGGAAGTATACTAGTACGTTCACCAACTGTGCTCTTATTTGTACTTGTTCTTTATGTACTATGCGCTTGAGTTGTTTTATGAATCTGTTGTTTGTCTGCTTTTTTGGTCAAAAGCATAGACTGTACTGAATCGTTCTTCTTTGAGTGCTAATATCTTATGTTTTTTTGCTTTATATTATCTTCTAAATGTTGCAACTTTCTCCCTCATTTTTTAATGTATGATGGAATGGTCTATTGATGGCCAAACTAAGCATTACTTGTGTTTTTTGTTTCACTTTTTCTAGTGTTTTTTTATATACAGTTGGTTCTTTTTCAAATGATACTATGTGAGTGTGGATGGGGACATCTGTTTTTTTTTTATTAATCATGGTTCTGCCAATGCTTAAGCCGATGGTCTTCAATTGTTATTGGTTTGTTCTTGTAGGTAGTGAATTGATGTGCACAGCATTGTTACTTGATTATTTTATGATGACTTATCTCTATGTATCTGAAAATTGAAAATTGGAAATTACATTTTATGTGTTTGCCATTTAGGTTTCTTCTAGTTCTTAAGATTCAGGTAGCAAGCTAGGTTTACTGACGCATTTAAACCTTTAAATAGCGCACACGCTAAGTTTCTAAAGATTGCAGAAGTGAAGCTTTGTAAGTCATTTCGGATAGCTGATGTTGTTATTTGAGATTGTAGTGCATACTATTGAAGTATGTTGAACAGCTTAGGATGGAGGGGATGAATCAATGCGTCAGTTACATTCGGTTTTGGTATTTGTTTTTTAATTTTCTTGTGGCATTCATTACTTAGAAGTGGGCTGTGTAATGAAGTGATATAAGTGATAGCATGAAACATTGTTCAGAGTTGGGTGGGTTGTGCATTTCGATAGACATCTAGAGGTATCCTTGCTGACCGATGTAAGCTAGATGGATAATGGAGTTGAATATGTTTCTTAGGCCTGTTACTGTTTCTATTAGTCGAAGATGAAATTGTATGAAAGAGATGAGTATAGAGCTTGTTCTTAATGTTTGTAAAATTGTCAGGGTATTTTTCTGTCAAATGCCTTCAAACTCATTTGTCGCCAGATTCGTTCTTCATTCTCTCTAATTAAAAATAAATAAAATAGCCAGACTAGTGAAGAATTTATCTTTCCTGTAATATGAAAAATAAGAAACGGACTGTTACTCCGCAAAGTTCATTGCTACACTACTATTAATTCTTCGTTGTGAGTATGTTGAGTGGTTTCCTGTCTCTTGTTTGTCAGTTCATTTAGTAAGCATGGATTAGAAGAAAACAATTCACATTTGTGAGCTAAATTGCCTAGATTTGAGATGGTCTAATTGGGTCCTTTTCTGTAGAATTACAAGTAGTTTCAAAAGTTTCTGTTTCATGTACATTTTAATGGGTTGGTCAATTCGTTGTCAAACCAGCTTTACTTGTGCTTTTTATGGTGTTTTTTGTTTCTTTTTTATCAACTATTTTTAAAAATCATTATATACTGTTGTTTCGCTTTCACTCGTGAGTGTGGAGTGTGGGGTGTGGATTTCTGCCATATATGTACATCCTGTTTTTAACTAATCCATAGTTCTGTTGCTCTTGAAGTTAGTATCGTGCACTCACTGTGGAGTATCAAATGAGTAAAATTGAGCTTTTACGCTTGTTTGGAATTGTCCAGAATACAGGGTTTGATGCCCGGAGAAGTTTGATATTTCGAATACTGATGATCTAATTGGCGCAATAGTTTAGAGACTTGAAGTTGTCTGCAATGTGCAAGTAGAAATCTAGAGAACGTTTGAACTTCTGATCTTTAATTGATGTTTGATTGAGCATACACTTGTACCGTTAAAGATATTGGACGATAATCATAGTATATTACTGTTTCACATTGATTGAACAGATTTACTCGAGTAGCATGATAAAGCAGAACTATGCTACTTTTACTGTTTAAAGAATCTTAAATATTTCATGTATGACTTTCAGGTACGTACTTATATCATTGATTTCGTCGAGCATTTTTACTTTTCCGGAAGGTAATAAAAATTCGCTCTGTAGCCGAGGGGATTCAAATCATACGTAGAATAAACAAGACTTCTGGTTAAAGTAATGATTTTAAAGACAATGCTTCCTGGCCTTATAACGTAAGAACCCACCTCACACTTTGTATTTTTTTTGACGAAACCATTGAAGCATTATTTGTTGTTGTGAATGCTACTGTGTGGGTTGTGTTGTCAAATGAAACAAGGTCAAACATGAATATCATTGTTCACCGTTACGAGTGGATTGTGTGATCCAAGATCAATCTGTAGGTGACAAATGTAAGATAAATTGATAATTACTCAGTTGAAAGTATTTCCTAGGTCGGCCATTGTTTATTTTTTAATTAAAATTTGCAAGATAAAACACTGCTATATTACCATATGCGAAGGAAGTTGGACGAAAGAAGATGACGAAGATATTTCATCTGAAGGCTTTGTAATAGCGTGTGTGAAGTGCTTTGAATTCTTTCATTGCAAAGATTCGTGTACATTTCTTCCATAAAACTAATGAACAATTTTCTTTTCTGTAATTCAAGACTAGCAGCAACGATACACTTTGTCAAGGAAAATAGTTTAACCCCTTCCACAACTTCAAATCAAATGGACAAAGGGAATAGTGTACGTTGTGACTTGTGAGGTCTTAGGTTCCAGCTTGGGTGGCCGCTGTGGTAACGGCGAAATTTAATTTGTCCCAACTATGAGTGACTGCTGAGAAGGGCTTGCACATCGTCTCTTTGTCCGTACTCTTTTCCTTGAAAAACATCTTGTATATACGGTGCAAGTTGTATAGCACTTAATAAAGTTGATCACAACTAATTACAATTGTATGGACAGAACAACGAACTTTTAAGTGTCAATTAAGACTGCCCAGCCAAACGTTTGGTCATGTGAGGACCAGAATTCTCCACGAGTGACGACTTTTGCTTTTCTTCACTTGATATTAAAGCCATGAAGTACATGAAAGTTCCTGTACACCACTGCTTAACGCATTGCCCCTACTTTTTACATAATGAATTTTTAATTGAGACATTGACATGTAAGTAATTTGGTAACGATGGAAAGATATTGTATATTTTTTCAATTGCTTGGTGATAGCAACCTCGTTTTCATGATGGACAAGCACCGATTAAAAAACATTGGCAATTGCTCAAAATTTATATATATATATATATATATATATATATATATATATATATATTATGAGCTATATTGTTTTATTTGGAGAATATTAGTGGATCTCCAAATAAATAAAAAGGTTCTTCATAAATTTTAAACTCAATCTAATGCTTTTAATAATTTCATTTCAATTATCAAAATAATCTAATAAAAATTCATTACAAATTATCTCTAAACTTGTGTATTTTGTGAAAATCTAAAAATAGGCCATTTGATGTAAAGAAAATGAAAATTTTATCTACATCCTACTTCTGAGCTCTATTTTGATACATGCAAACCTCATTATGTGAGATCAAATAAAAAGTATTCAAATTAAAGGTGTAGCCATTAATTTTTAGGGTTTAGGGAATATAATAATTTTAATTTATATCGATAAATTGATGTTTTAATTTTAATTGAAAATTTTATCTCTTTTTTGTTATTTTTAGGAGAATCAAATGTAATTTGACTCGAATTAGATATAATAACTTGGTTTAGTAAAAATTCTTACTTATTGTTAATATTTATTGTAAATACATAATAAATTCATTAAATGTTTTACTATGTTTTACGTGCCTATAATAAAAATAAAATTTAACAAATCTAGATATATATTATACACTACAATTGATAATATTATTCAAAATAATATTAGTAATTAATATTATAATAATTAATTTAGGATTAATAATATATATGGTTTATATTATCTTTTAAATTTATTTTTCAATATACACCATAATTAATAAATATATTCCCAATAAGAATGATTAAAAATTGTGTAATTTTTAATAATATACTTTATTTTTAATTAAAATATATTATTTTTAATTAGATTATCTATTTATTTATAGTTATTTGGAGAATTAACTATAATTTGATTCGAATTAGATATCTTAACTTAGTTTAAGATCCTTGCAACATTTAATAATTATTCATAAACAAATAAATACTTAACTAATATTTTTTGAATTATGATAAGTAAAATTGCAAAATTTTAGTTTTCCCTTTAATTTTATTTTATTGACTAACTCAAGTTGGTTTGATTCCATTTGATTTGATATGAGTGATTTGGATTTATTATTCAAATATTATTGGTACTTGATTATTTGATGTATATTTATACAAGATTGTTTCATGGATTGTTTATTGTACCGAGGTAACCATAGTTTTAGATAAATGTATTGGCCACGGTACCAGATTTTTGAGTGATACGTGGTGTGGTTTAGCCTGACTCAATTAAGTTGAGCTGAATTTGGGATGTTATACCAAATTTATATTTAATTATATTTTTCCAACTTCAAAAAAAATTTATAAGAACCTCCCCAAATTTCTCAAGAAATATCTTTGTGCTCATATAGCAGCAAAAGACATACAAATTTAAGATACAAAACAATAATTTAAAATTAAAACAACACTAACACTATCCTATAGCACACGCCTTAGCAATGTAAAAGAAATCTCCTCATACATTATGAATTTCCATATTAACACTATCTCTGTTGACTCCGCCATAATCCGGTGATTCGAATGCCTCTAACAATGACCTCAATCAATGCCAGGATCGCCGCTGACATCCTTTCATTGTTTTCCAACCGCCACCATCTACAGGGTTATTCCTGCAGACCGGCGACTGCCTTTCATACTAAATTTCACAACTTCATCCCACATATTTAAATGCATGATGGGATGAAATTGTTGGTCAAACTAGCTTTACTTTACTTTGTATGATGCTTTCCGTTTCATTTGTCTCAAGTATTACTTTCTAAGTATGTAAAACACTATTAAGAATAAGCTTACAATGCTTATGAAGGTCCAAACACATATATATTATATTTATGTATAATAATTTTGTCATTCTCTAATATAATGTGTATATTTATAATGAAAAAACAAACAAATAGTAGAGTTTTAATAAATAACATACTATATACTTAGCATTACTTGTCAAATTTAAAATTAAACAAGTTATATGCAGGCTACATGATTAATGTGAAAATTGTAACGTAAGTGCACATGTCGAATAAAGTAATAAAAGTGATAAGAAAGTATCGTCCCACGAGGAATTAGTAGTAAAAATTATTAAGTACCAAAACTAATTTAATTAATTATATTTAAATAAAAACCAATTCAAAGAGTAATTTAATTATGAATTACAACTAAATTAATGTAATATGCAATATTTAAATGATAACTTTGACTTTAATACGATAAACTTAGGATTTTCAATTTAACTTAGTGCTCTATATGATTAAAGTTATAATTTTTACCAATAAATTGTAAATTCGAATCATTAACCATGAGAATCAATTATTTATGACATCTCTTAGATTCACCATAAACTTATCACTCGCACTCAATTTCTATATCTCTATAAAATTGCGTATGCAAAATGATACATTAAATTCATCCCTTAATAGTTACCCAAGACATATGAGTATATCTCTATCTCATATGTAAATCACAAAAAATCGATGAATAAAGACTATTTTATCCAATGACAAATCTAATCCTTCTATCTCTAAACAAGATTAAATCTCTAAATCAATTAATAAGTGGTCAATTTAATAATAGCATTAAAGAATAAAATAGAATAGATGATCTAAAAACACAATTACATAAATAAAAATTAATAACCTTTATTAATCCATATACTAAGTTTCATTAAAAATCCTAGAAAAGAATTTATTCCATAAAATATTCAAATAAATACAAGAAATTCATATGTGATAAGAAAGACATCATTAATTACAAAGAAAAATAAATAAAAATAAAGAAAAACTCTTTTGGAGAAAGCGTTTCTTCTTCTTATCTAATATCTTCGTCATTGCTCCCTGTCTTTCGAACCGTCACTTTTTTCGTCTCTTTTTGTTGTCTTTTTCTATAAAAACCTATTTAAGTTTATAAATAATCCAGCTAAAGATTTCAAATGAGGCCCACCATGCAACAATACCTAGATCGCTACAGTACCCAGGTCGTTGTTACTGTAGCGACCGAGTTGAACAGTAACGGGGCTGATAAACGGTAACGGAGTTACAGTAGCCGTCCTTTCGGAATTTACTTTTTCGCCTGGTTTCTCTCCAAATTTGTTCCGGATCGTTTTCTAACTCTTGTACCTTAATAAAACAACATTAATTAGCACTCTTTACACCAAAATCACAATAGTTTTTTGCACTCTTTAGTTGATATTTACTTGTGTTAGTCGTATGTTTATATAGTATAATTATATTTATGATTAGAGTATTATTTATTTTCACGTATCTATTATCTATCGGTCTATCCATGAGTTAAGTTATTTATTTATTTATTTGACGAAAAGCATACCCCTAAATATGTTTAAGGATCATTGATAACTCTGTAAAAGAGTTATTATTCTTTGCATTTCATGTTGAATTTTGTCATGTTTCGAGTTGTTTTTACTTAAGTTTTATTAGTTTAAGAGTCTATTATTTATTATTAATAATGCGAGAAATCATTGTGATTTTAGTATAAATAGTGCTAATTAATATTGTTCTATTAAGGTACAAGACTTAGAAGACGATCCGGAATAAATTTGGAGAGAAATCGGGCGATAAATTTTGGACGGACGGCCGCGGTTACTGTTCATTTTGGACGGACTTGTTGTATGGTGGGCCCCACTTGAAATCTTTGGGTGGATTATTTATAAAGTAAATCAGGGTTTTATAGAAGAGAACAACATTAGACGGTAGGAAGTGACAGCTCGAAAGACAGGGAGAGCAACGACGAAGGAATTGGATCAGAAGACGAATTAGCTTTCTCCAAAAGAGTTTTTCTTTATTCTGATTTATTTTTCTTTGTGATTAATGATGTCTTTCTTATCACATATGAATTTCTTGTGTTTATTTGATTATTCTATGGAGTAAATTCTTTTTTAGGATTTTCAATGAAACTTAGTGCATGGATTAATAAAGGTTATTAATTTTTATTGATGTGATTGTGTTTTAGGTTCATCTATTTTATTCTATTTGTTAATGCTATCATTAGATTGGCCACCTATTGATTGATTTAGAGATTTAATCTTGTCTAGAGATAGAAAGATTAGATTTGTCATTGAATAAAATAGCTTTTGTTCATCTATTTTAGGTGATTTACATATGAGATAGAGATATACTCATATGTCTTGGGTAACTGTTAAGGGCAGAACTTAATGTATCATTTTGCTTATGCAGTTTCATATAGATATAGAAATTGGGTGCGAATGATAAGCTTATGGTGAATCTAAGAGATGTCATAAATAATTAATTCCCGTGGTTAATGATTCGAATATGCAATTCATAGGTAAAAATTATAACTTTAATCATATAGAGCACTAAGTGAAATTGAAAATCCTAGGTTTGTCGTCTTGAAATCAATTCATCTTTTAAATATTACATTTTTAGATTAATTTAGTCGTAATTTATAATTAAATCACTCTTTGAATTTGTTTTCATTTAAGTATAATTAATTAAATTATTTTTGGTAATTGAGAATTTCTATAACTAATTCCTCGTGGGACGATACTTTCTTATCACTGTTATTACTTGATTCGACACGTGCACTTACGTTATAATTTTCACATCAGGTTTCCTTTGGTTTAAAAAACCATGCATGGTTTTCGAAACATGGATTGGAACCATGGATTGTAAAACGAGAATCAATTCACTTGTAATGCTAGACTTAATGAACATTAAGCTCAAACGATTAGATCACTCCCAACATTTGTAAAATAAATTCTCACTTTGAATATTAGATTCAGTGGGAGGAGGAGGCTCATCTTTATGAAGTGCATAGTCAAGGTCCATACATCCCAAATGAAGAAAGATTTTCTCCCTCCATTCCTTATAATTATGATCACCATTTAAATAAGAAACATCAAATTTATTATCAGAAATTATCAAAGATAAAATAACTGTAAGAAACATATAACCATACTTGTTATTACAAATATTGTGGCACATTATATACCATCACTACAATTATATACTTGCCAATGCAAATATATTAAAATGAATCAATATGTCATAAAAATCAACATGTAGGCAAAGTTTTTAACACAAAATTGATTCATGTACTCTGTTAATGATAAAACTAGAAAAATATTAAATATTTTTCTATGACCATGGGTTATTTAAGAAGTAGTGACTACTCTTCAATTAATTTAAAATACATTGATCTCTTGACATCAACACAAATATATATTTAAACTATTACATCATGTTCAAGTATTTCCTGTTCATATGCATGACATACATGAAGATACTAATAACTCAAAATTTTTACATGAACACTTAATCACATGCACAATAATAAATGACATCTCATAATTAGGTACAGACAGCCATTTGACATTATTTGAACAACTTGCACATTACTTGAGTAACCCTAACAATTCATATGTATGCTAACTTTATTGTCCAAATATAATGAAGTAGGGGTGTGGACAACTGTGCAAACCAAAATAATTCAGTCAATGTTTATGTTCACAACCAAAGTATGTATTGTCCATAAGAATTGATCGAACAATTCATAGATAAAACACAATATATATGGACGACTTATTGATCTTATGTATAAATCATTTATCCAATGTAATGAATAAGCCCAATAACTTAAAATAAACTAATGATTAAAATGGGCTTTAGGAATTCTTGCGGAACAACACAAAGTTTGGTAGTTTCCAAACAGTAATGAACCCTTAATGGATATAAGCAAATTTTGCGTATAGGCCATAATATAGTTAAATGAGCCAACATTGTAACAAACAATAAGAAAACTACAGGCTCATCTACTATAATAACTAAAAATTAACAAACCCATGGAAATGCATAGCGATCCTTTTCCTCCAAAGAGAAATTAGAGAAGATATTAACGGAAATACATAACGATCATTATTCACTTCTAATCTCTATAATACGATATAAACGACAAGAATATAACAGATATGGGTTCAATAATAAAACAACTTAAGTTAATCATGCAAGCAACACACATTGGAATCAAGTAAAAGAAGTAATCTTTTAACAATGATAGTGAATGACCAGTGAATTGATAAAACTGATAAGATTTCACCCTTGGAAAATTTTACGAGAGAAAATTTTCACCGTAGACGGCTCAATACCAAATGCAGATCCTTATATAAATATTTACAATAAACATATCATACTTTGAAGGCGGCTATAATCAAATGGTGATATAAAGGACACAATTAATCATTGTTTAGAGTTGGGCGGATTGAGTATTTCAATAGACATTGAGAGGTATTCCTGCTAATCGATGCAAGCTAAATGGATAGTGCAGTTGAAGATGTTTCTTAGGCCTGTTATTGTTTCTATTTTTTGAAGATGAATTTGTATGAAAGAGGTAGGTGAAGAGCTTGTTCTAAATGTTTCTAAAAATGGTTAAGGTAGTATTTTTCTGTGAAATGCCTTCAAACTTAGTTGTCATCAAGTTCGTTCTTCTTCTTGATCTCTAATTAAAAATAAATAAAGTAGGCAGACTAATGAAGAATTTGTTTTTCCTGTAATATGAAAGATATATAATAGACTGATCTTCCTCAAAGTTCAATGCTACATTACCAATTGTGCTTATATTCTACATGTTCTCCATGTACAATATACTTGAGTGATTTTCTCTGTTTCTTGTTTGTCAGTTCATTTGTTAAGCATGGATTACAAAGAATGATTTTTATTTGTGAGAGCTTAAGATGTTCTGTTTGGGTTCTTTTCTGTAGACTGGATACCCTGCTGAAAGAATAGAGAAGTGAAGCATTTCAAATTATTAATGTTGGAAGCAGCAAAATTTGAGATTTTTTAGCTTGTACTTTTGTGTTATGCAGAACTGCTGAAATGAGAGATTCGATTCTTGCATTTAGTGTATTGTGACTTTGATAAACCTGTTAAAGATTGATTTTTGAAGATAAGAAAGTGAGTATGGTATTTGTGTCCAGATTTTTTTGTGCTATTTTCAGTTTTACTTCGAGTGCAAGGAACGTGTTCAATAATTTCAAGTTTTGCTTTGAATTCATCTCACTTCATGGCTGATACACTTTCTACCTTGTTGATCTGGTCTTAGACTGTTCTTCTGATTGTCTTGACTTAGAAAGCTAGCCAATATCTTTTACTTGCTGAGGAGTATCAATTGAATTTTTACGCTTGTTTGTACTTGTCTAGTAGTGTTTGATGGCTGGAGAAGTTTAATATTTTACACACTAGTAATCTGGTTTTAGTTGGCACAATATTTTTAACAAACTTGAAGTTGTCTAGAATGTACAAGTAGAAAGCTAGTGAGCGTTTAAATTTCTGATCTTTTATACGTTTGATTGAACACGTATTTTTACCGGTAAATTAGCTTATTGAACAATAATCATGATAGTTTACTGTTTCGCCTTGACTGTACAAATTTAATCGAGTATTATGATATGTTAAGATATTTCTTATCATTTAGTAATTAACGCATATGATAAATTTACTCGAGGATCTTGATAGAGTTGGGGTTCATACATATAATATAATTGGTCCGGCTCTTACTCTTCTCGGAGGTAAAAACAAAGAAAGAGTATTGGTTGAAGTAGTGACACCAAAAACAATGCTTCCTGACCTTATTACGGAAGAACCCACCACACGCCCGTCTTTCCTTGTTTAGGTGAATTATGTGACAAAATAAAGAAAATTTGAGGTTGAAGCGTTATTCTTTGTATATGATATTTTTTTTCAATATGGGTTGCGTTGTCAAATGAAACAAGTGCAAACATGAATATCGTTGTTTACGGTTACGAGTGGTTTGTGTGTTCTAATCTGTAGGTAACAAATTTAAGATAAACTGATAATTACGTAGTTGAAAGTATTTCCTACGCCCGCCATTATTTTATGAAAATTTGCAAGAAAAGTCACTGCTCCATCACCATATACATATATATATATATATATATATATATATATATATATATATATTTATATATCATCTGAAGGCTTTGTAAAAGAGTGAAGGTAGCATGTGATGGGAAGGGGCTTTAAATTCTTTCATTGTAAGATTCGTTTACACTTCTTCCTTATGATTAATGAACAATTTCCTTTTTCTGTAATTCAAGAATAGAAGCAACGATACACTTTGCTAAGGCATATAGTTTATCCCCTTCAACAACTCTAGGCCAAAAAAAAAGAGGGAATACTGTACGTTGTGGGTGGCCGTTGTGGTACCGGCGAAATTTAATTTGTCCCAAAGATTTGTGGCCGCTAAGAAGGGCTTGCACATCGTCTCTTTGCCCTTCTTTCTTTGAAAAGCATTTTGTATATACAGTACAAGTGGTAGGCCTCCAACTTTGACATTTGACGGGTTAACAGTACTTTCTATAGTTACTACGAGTTTGACGACTAAAGTTCACAACTGCTTACAATTGTATGGACTTTTATACGAGAACAAAACAATGTACTTTTACGTGTGAATTAGGACTCTGCCCAGCCAAACATTTGGTCTTGTAAGGGGCAGAATTCTCCACCAGTCATGACTTTTGCTTATTTTTACTTTAAATATCTTTTAAGTGTATTCTGACAAGAAGTTCCATCCAGAGAGTCATTTGATAATAAGTCATAAAGTACGTCTATGAGGTTATTTGCTTAATAATGTTCACAGCAAATCTGGCTACTTTTTTGGCATAATGAATTTTTAATTGAGGCATTGACATGTAAGTTTCCCTTTCCTTTGCTGCTTCAACTATGGTATTTCAACTCAAGTCTTGGACCAAACAACAGTGGGTTTTCATTTGTTAATGAAAACAACAGTGGATTTGGGGACTTCTTTTACACTGTCCAACCGTCTTTAATGGCTTGCTTTCTCTTTGGTTTTAATTTGTCGCCGACGCATAGAGACGAACGACTAACCGCACCGCCTAGTATAGATTCTAAATAGAAAGATGTTATATACTTTTCGAACTGGTTGGTGATAGCAACTTGGTTTTCATGATGCACAAGTGCCGACTGGAAAACAATGGCGATTGCCCACATTTTATTTCGTTTATTTTAGAAAGCGCCCATTTCAAAGTAAACATTGTAAGATGGGAATGATTTGGATCGCGGGTCATAAAAACACACAGCTAATGCATCAATAATGTTCTAATTTTTCCTAACAAATTCCATGAATCATCATCAAAATAATGCTGGTGCAGATATGCGGAAGCTACAAATCACATGCATGCTTCATCATTGATGAGTATCAAGAAATTGATCTTCATATAGAGGGCTCCAACCGTGGGTGTTAGGCTGGCTCATCACGTGGCATATATACCATAGAAATCTACTATAGTATTGTCTAACCGTGTAATAATAATACGAACGACCAGGGATTAGCCTGGCTAGTCTTGCTACATTTATCTGACTAACAAGTCCCAAAGGGCGGCCATTACTGCTTCTGAAAGTGAACAGTACTCGCAGATCATTTTGTACCTACAATGTTTTTGCTACTGTTCATTTTCAATAGTGGACTTTATATTCAACGTGCACACAATATGACCTGACTTTGCTACAGGGAGCCCCTTTCTTTTATTGCGCTTTCCCTCACTTTTCCGCTACGAATATTCTGATTTCACTGCCGAAAGAATAAGAACCCCGGCTTTGCCGACCATGTCAAGACTCACCCTTCAAATGATCTGTTTATCGACACCAAGGCACCAAAAGAGCCAATCTACACCTGCCCATTTGCCATATCAAATCTCTCATGGCTGCCATCAACGTGCTTTCATTTCTTGCCAACTTTTTTAGTAGGATTCTTTTTGTGCACAGACTATCAATTTAATACAACATGCTACACAAAACCGGCCGGGTCCAGTCCACAGTTGGCAGCATTCATGTGACAGATCAGGACGTTAGTTTGCTTTAGCCTTTAATCATCATTATTATGCAGCTAACAAAGTCTGCTCTGGATCAAACCTTGGCCTCTACTTTGGTAGTCCGTGTGGCCGCCGTGTGAACAACTTCAAGGACATTTCCATCTGTTCCAATGAAAGCTATGGCTAATAAATCATTTATTATTATAATCCAAGCTATCGTCCAAATATTGGCACAACGTTTTTATCTTTCGATGTAAACAAAGCAACTTAGAAGTTAGAATCAACCACTCTTTTTCACCGCTTCCTTCTCAATTTTACTACTCTGAAACGGGTATCTACATCAATGCCTTTGAAAAGATTTAATTTAGCAATGTCTTGTGTTTACATCACATGTCTTCTCTAATTCATAAGGCCGTATTTTACACCAAGTTGGCTGCCATACACAACTGATCATTAAATGCATTTATAACAAAGAAACCATTCATATACTATAGTCCAAAACTATGTGTCCCGGTACAGATTACCAGTTCCATGCAGTCAAGATCAATCCGCACGGCTATTCGTGTTGTTGATAGCACCAAATCAAACAAGAAACAAGCGACACTTCGTAAAATTCAATTCACATCCCTTCATAATTCTTCCTCTCTTTTTTTTACGTCCCCTCTGGTAAAATTCTTATTGAGCTAAAGTAGAGAAAGTAAAATCATTTGGGGGCAACTCTTAGATTCGCCATGATGCCATCCCTTCCAATTTCTCGCTCTTACGTATGAACCAACCACTTTTTGGTTCCTAAAAAAAACCACTTCTAATTACTACCCTGAGAAGACGCTCTCTCGAGCTGCCGAGAATTCACCTGTTATTTTATTATATATAAATAAATATAATTAATTATAATTAAATTTATTATGTATATTATTATTATTATTATTATATATATATTATCAGTAAATAATATTTTTATTTTAAATTTTAATTTAAATTATTTGATTATAAGAAAGACTTAAATTTAATAATAAAAAATAAAAAATAAAAAATAAAACATTCTCACCACTACTCTCTTTAATACATAGTCAATAATAATATTTATTTATAATTTTAAACTTATTTTGAGTAGGTAAATAATATTATGTATATTATTATATTATATTATCAAGTCAATTTTAAAACAAGTTACGAGCCGATTTTGAGTCGAATTTAAGTTATAATTGAATAGGTCAAATTGAATACTGCATTACTCAAACTCGATTCGTAAGATTTGAGATTGAGTCGAGTTTAAACTCAAATATTTAAATATCAAATTTTGAATTAAATCGAGCTAATCCGAATATCAAATATGTTGAGCCGAACCAAATATCAAATATTTAAGAGCTAGCTCGCTCAACTAGCAACCATTTTTACATAAAAATAGTGTGAGACTTGACACAAAATTAACGTCAAAAGTGAAGAAATATGTGACTAACTCTTAATTAACGTTCCATATGTACCCACTTAGCATTTGATGGTAAAGCATATTAATCAGGAAATAACTAATAACTAGTACCAAGCATCGATCCTCGTCGTAAGCCCTTCCATCTTTACCATCAAATTATTAAGAAAAATCGTGTGAAGTAAATATGTGCGTCTCATCCGACTTTCACTTAATTAAGCTTGTGTAAATCACCTACTTCTAATGAAAAGAAGTTGGACAGAACCAGCGCTGCGGGGCTCATTGAAAAAAATTGATTTCTTTCAAAATTAAGATTTGCGCATTGTCATAAATTTGCTTTTTATCATCAAATTAAGATTTTCTAAACTCTTTAAAACTCTTAGTATATATATATATATGTATGTATATGTACATTAGAAATAGGAAAGGTGAAAATAATAAAAAACCCAACTTTGGTATGAGCTGGCGTGGCTATATTAATCAAATCCCCAACAGAAGGCCAGGCCCATCTTCTCTTCTTCCCATCCACTAACCCCAAACCAAAGCCCTCCCCCACTCCCCGCCGACGGCCGCCGCCGCCTCCTCGCCGGAGAAATGTCCGCCGCCGACGACGACTACGACTGGCGTCAAGAGGCGATCGAGGGCGGGTCGTTGAAGCACGTCGACCTGCACCGCGGCACCAACGGCTGGGCTTCCCCGCCGGGCGACCTCTTCCACCTCCGGTCGAGCACCTACTTCACCCGCCGCCTCAAGTCACCCTCCGGCGACTGGCTACTCCGCCCCGCTGGCGTCGACTGGCTCCGCTCCCCAACCCGCCTCGATAACGTCCTCGGCCGGCCGGACAACCGTGTCGCCGACGCCCTCCGCCGCGCCCACGCCCGTGGCGAGGCCCGCAAGTCCTTTCTCCTTGCCATCAACCTCCAGATCCCCGGCCGCGACTGCCACAGCGCCGTCTTCTACTTCGCCGCCGACGGCCCCGTCCCCCCCGGGTCCCTCCTCCACCGCTTCGTCCACGGCGACGACGCCTTCCGCAACGCCCGGTTCAAGATCGTCAACCGGATTGTCAACGGGCCGTGGATCGTCAGGGCGGCCGTCGGCAACTACGCCGCCTGCCTCCTCGGCAAGGCGCTCACCTGCACCTACCACCGTGGCGACAACTACTTGGAGATCGACGTCGACATCGGCAGCTCCACCATCGCCAACGCCATCCTTCACCTCGCCCTCGGCTGCGTGACCGCCGTCACCATCGACATGGGCTTCCTCGTCGAGGCGCAGTCCGACGACGAGCTGCCGGAGAAGCTCATCGGCGCCGTCCGCATCGCCCAGATGGAGATGAGCGCCGCCACCTTCGTCGACACCGCCGCCGACGCCGTGCCGGAGACGCCGAAGGCCGGCAAAACCACCGGTTGCTGCCATCGGGGGACGTCCAAGGTCAACCACCATCACGAGGGTTCGTCCATGGATGGGAAGAAGAACGAAGGTTAGCACCGAGAACCGAGCCCTTCTATTGTTATTTTCTTTAATCAATCAATCCATCCATCAAGCTTTTGATCTTTTGTAATAACCGTTTCAATCTCTGGGGTTTAGCTGCTACCCAGGGCCTGCCAGACGACCCAGTGCTACTAGTACTTACTGCTCATGTAAATGTTTAATCTTTGGTGGTTGTAGATAATTACTGGTTTAATGGGAAAAAGAACATGAAAAGAAGGGATTGAATCGGGAATCTGTGATCTAGCATTTTTGTGTCAGGCTTTCATTTAATATACCAGTTTACATATTTATGAAACTCTATTAGCAAACAAGGGATCATCCCAAATAACCAAATCTCAATTAAAATAAATTCTATTAGAATATTTAATATTGTAAAATACAAAAAATTGAATCTTTGCCTGCCCCTCACAGGATGCTAAGCTATATGTCCACCAACCAAAATACAAATGATCAAAATTGGAAAGGGAATCCATCTTGGGCACATTGAATTGAATTGGAGGGAAAGGGATTGGGTAAAGGTGGAGATAGAATCTGGTGTGGGATCCGATGGGTTGGGGAGGGGGGTGGAAAAAAAGCTGGCAGGTTGCGCCATGAATTCGTCGGGGTCCATGGCCAGAGGACCGCTAGTCTGTACCTCTGCTAGCTACTATTAACTTGTCATCCTTTTCCTTCCCGACTTCCAATGGAGGACACAGGTGGGCGGGCACAGGCTTTTTTGTTTTCTTTATTTGCCGGCTTCAGTGCTTTCTCGTGGTCGTCCCTGCGATTGTAGGGTGATCGGGGAAATAGTTATATTTATTCGCTTGAAGCTGCTGCTCTAGCATGTATGCATTGACTTATCCTACTTATCCAGTGAAGTGGTATGATTATATTATTATGCAAATTCCTGAAAAATAAAAGGTTAATAGTAGTAATGAACGCCACGAAGTTCTTAAAGAGAGAAAGATTGAATGCTATTTTTCATGTCACCGCCTGGTTGGATGCTATTCTTGGGTCAGATTTATTGCGTTCTAGCCTCTTTCATCTTTCGATTTTACCGTGACCAAGACATCTTCATGTTCAATGCCTTTCGCTCTAGCTGTCCCTACAGAACTCATTGGGATATAAAAGGATCGGGGAGACTAACAACTTCCAATGTGCAATGACAAAGAATCTTTGGGCGGTTTGAAAGCGAACAAGCAGAGACTGTGATTCCGTTCAACCTTCTATTAAAAGTTCGGTGCTCAAATCGGGCACTATGATTTTTTTTTTCTTCATATCTTAAATCGATGTCGGCTGCAATTACTTAGCAAGATATATCAGAGGTGATGCTTGGGAGGACTTGTACATTGGTGAGAATGAGTCTAAAACTTGTGAAGAAGGGACTGGTGATATTGGATTCGATGGATAGTGTAGTTTCTCGCAGGAGCTACAGTACATTCTCGGTATACACTGGGTGGCAGTGGGAAACCACCATGCTTCCTATGAAAGGAAGGGCAACAGGGTTGTAAATAACTCGATTGTAATTGGGTCAATAACGTTTAGCATAATTATTTATCATTTTAACTATTATAATTGGGTCTCGGTAAGTTCAAAGCAGTAATCTAAAAGATCATACCCTATTTTATACGTGCCACATAACGCCATCATCGACTGCAGCAGTCACGTTTTTGCTAACTTTTTCTCCACTTCATTTTTTGCTTCCCAATTTTGTATAATGAAACTTGAAGCTCCCCTTCTATGGATCTAGAAATAAACTTTACGAAAGGAAAATCAGGAACAGCAATCAACTTCGTGGATCTCCGTAAAACTCAGCTCACAAGCTTACTAATTAATTCGTATCACAAGAACGAGCTTTTGAACAACGGTGTCAATCACTTGTTAACTATATCCCAACAGCTTTGGGGAAACGAAAAACTAGATATAACAGCAAAATTTGCGGTTATACAACTAAAATATAGAGGTTCAAAGATAAAAATGGCATCAAGTTCACTTCGCAATCAGCAGTTCATACATTAATCAGCAGTTCAGTATAAATGTGAATAATAGTATGCAGAATAGATGTTTGAACCAGAGGTGGCGGTGCCGTGGAAATTGACATTTTGTTTATTAGTGTCACTATCTACACCTATAACCATCATCCAATAAACCCGCCGATCAAAGAGGCACCTTTGATTAATATGGGAAAACCCGAGGAGCCAAGGACCAAATCTGGATAAGGCTTTTAAAACTAAGAAAAAGAAGTAACTATTCCTACCTATTTAGTTCTTTCACTTATTCCTAAATTTGATTTAATGTGGCAACTCTTGGCTATATAAACAGCCTCAGAGACAAATGAAATCATCTTCCGGTGATCGGTTATGTTTTAGGTGTCTTTTCAGCTTTCCTAGTCGTAGTTGAAAGAATATTTCACATGCGCTGGGTTACTACTAGGACCTCGCACGGGCCAAGTCGAGGCAAAGTTTGTTTTAACTAGAATTTGGCTCATTTTACAAAAAATCAAATTTTGAGTTATTTAGTTCTAAATTGACTTATTTTTGTTTGAGTTTTGATTCTAGCATGATCAAGTTCAAGTCGAACATCGGTCTTATTCGAGTTTCGTCACTATAAATTTAATGATCTAATTTATTTTTTATAATGTAATATTTTTATATATTTTTTGTAAAAATATAAAGCATATCCTCATTAATTAATAATCATACCAAATTATCATTTTAATGTTATATTATCCACTTATTGTTAAAAAAATACTAACAATTTATATTATACATTAGACTCGATTTAATTGATTTTTAAGTTAAATTGAGTTTTTCAAGTTAACTCAAATCGAGTTTGATATAACTCGAAACGAACTATAATGTAATCAAGTCAAGTCAATTTCTTTGAGATTGAGTGTTTGCTTGAACTTAACAATAAATCGAGTTAAGGTGAATCGCAAAAATCCATTAGCTCCACTCGTGCCCAACCCTACTTACTACAAAATATAACGTGAGGTCCTGAATAATTATACTTTTACTAATTGGAGCCTGAAAATTTCGCTTCTAAAATCTGTCACTTTTTAAACTGAATAGGAGCTTGTAGTCTATGGGTAATTGCATACACAACTATACATTTGGACCATCTCCATGACCTCCTCTTGCAACACATTGTAGACTCGGGTTCAACCTCGATATCAATGAAAACGGAGATGAGCTTGCCGCATCAAATAGTATCCACGCATCGTAACACAAGAAGAACAGCAGCATCCAATTGTTGACAAGAAAATCTCTGATATTGAGAAAAACAAATGCAAAATACACAAACTCTCTTCTTCTTCTCCAAACAACCTTTCTACACTCAATTCTAAATTCTTACAATGTAGAAGCTTTGCTTCTTGTTTTTCTCTCTTATTTTTCCTTGTATATAACACATAATGAGAGAGGGTATTTATACTAACTCAAGATCAATACAAACCACAAAAACACACCTAACACATACTTAACATTGGCTTCTACATTCAACAAAAACCACACCTAACATATACCTAATATTGACTTCTACATTCAACAAAAACCACACCTAACATATACTTAACATTGACTTCTAATTTAGCATGTGTAAAACATTGGAAGCTTCTTTGAATTAAGCTTCATTGTTTTGAATTTTATAAAACAAGTTTATATTTCAACACCAATCCACTCAAATAAATTTGACACATTACAACATTTTTCAGAAATTATATATATATATATATATATATATATATAT
>JAVDBV010087533.1:7019-17252 GCA_032619315.1 Piper longum | reverse complement strand
ATAAATTGCCATACTTTCATATATCCTAGTAACTCATTTTTTCTGCTGTATTTATGACGTTATCATCATATACTGGGTACATATGACCCCCATGGCTCATATGCACGGTCGACCTCGGCTCAGTGCACGCGTGCTAAAATTGACTCGATTGAAAATAATAATCAAACCTATCGGTTTAGCTATAAAACTCTGACTTGGGTTGCATGTTTTATATGCGCTGAGCCAAGGCCGGCCATGGTTTGAGCCATGAAGGCCATATATACCCAAGTAGTAGTTGTTCAAGGTGGGTGACAATGGGTGGCCAAAAAGGAAAACGGTATTGGGCGGGGGGGTGTGGGAAGGAAGGGAGGCGGTGGCGAGGCGGCGACTGGCCAGCTGCAAGGGCTCTGGCGATGGGGTGACAGAACAAAATAGAGAGGGTGTAGTGGTGGGGGGTTATTGGTTGGTAGGGGAAGAAAGGTAAGGGTTAGTTTCGTAATAAAATTTGACTCGCTTCCAAATCGAATCAATATTATAAAATAAATTTCAAAAAATATAAAAAAAAATACAGTAAAATATCATAAAATAAAATAAGCGAATTCTAACTCAGATAACATGCTCTAACCTTAATAATTGACCCAAAATTAATAAATAACATGTTAGGCCATTATCAGGATCCGTTATTTATTAATTTTAGGTAAGTTATTAGGTTTAGAACGAGTTAAAAATCAAATATTTTCTTTTGCAATATTTTTATTATATATTTTTTAAAATATATTTTATAATATTAATTCGAATAGAGAATAAATTAATTTTTTATTAAAAAACTAAACCAAACCCCCCCCCCGTTATCTTACAAAGAAGACTTAAATTATTTATTTATGTTTGCTCACATGGAGACTTAGAAATTGCATCGGGATTGTTAATGGCTCATATGACATACGGCATATACCGTCGACTTAGAAATTGCATCGTGATTGTTAATGGCTCAAATGGCATATACCGTTGACTTAGTAATTGCATCGTGATTGTTAATGCCTCATGCGACATACACCTATACTAAAAATCCTACATTATAAAATCATGTTACGACCTAATTAGTGATTATAAGTAAACCGGATCCCTCTCTCCTCTCCATCTCCATCTCGCAGCCGACAATGCCGACCGCCAAAGCCATGGCCGAAGCTGTCAAGGCTGTCATCCTCAGGCGCTTCACTTCCGACGTCGACAATGGCGGTGAGGCTCCTATCGAGTCTCTCCTCCGCTACATCCGTCAACTCTCTTCGACCAGTATCGATCCCAATCAGTTATTGACTCCGACTAATTCCCTCGGAGACCAACTCTCCGCCAGCACAGAGCCGCCGTCCACCTCCGAGCTCGCCGACCAGCTCCTCCATGAAGCCATAGTCTGTGCTCGTATCAAGATCAGAACTAGCTATTCCTCTTCTACTTCCTTTTCTGCACTCGAAGCTCTCTTGTTCGCCGTCAATGGTAACGGTGAACAAGATACTGCGGAGGCTTCCACCAAGGAGGATATGCTACTACAAATTCTAGAGACACTCGCCCGGAAATCTCCACCAACAGCCGAATACTTTGACGATGCCGTCGCATCATGGGTGGAGAAGCTCCTGTCGTCGAATCAAGGTGAAGAAGAGGACCCGTTCACCGCTGTTCGGGTATCGTCCTCCGGAAACTTGCCTCCGACGATTGTCACCGACATCGTTGTCGACACCTTCACCGATACCATCCAGAGTCTGCCATTGTCGAACCCGGCGTCGACATGGGCACTAGCCGAACGGCTAGTCCGAGCATTCGAACTCCGCCCAACTCCGGACTTGGTTGCCGACATCTTTATGAGAGCATTAGCCGACGCCGCCGAGCAGCTGGCGGCGGCCTGCTTCTTGTCGGCGGATCAAGCGACGGCGGCCCTCCACGCCGCTCTGGATCGATCGCCGGCGGACGATAAGCTGGAGTTGAGACAGTACCTGGCTCTGGCAGGAGAAAAGCTCCGGCCTCCGCCGACGGCTTCCGACGAGGTCTTCAAGAGTGTGGTGCTGCGGGTGACGAACGAGATCATGTCCTCCAATCCACGGAACACGCCCATCTCTGCCTTCTACTCTGCCGCTTGGAACCTGCCAGACGACATCAAAGAGTCTCCAGAGATCGACAAGCTCGTCAATCAGTTCGTCTTCTCTACCAACGTATCTACCATGATCGAACAGTTCAAGCTATACGGCGGCGACGATCTAAAAGGTCCATCTTCCCATCACACCCAACCGCCCAATGCAGAGCAGTTCATCTCCTTCTTCAAAATCTACGATAACAACCCGCCGATGCTGCCATCGACGTTGACTACCTCTGACGACGACCTCGCCGGCGATAAATTGGTAGCTACAGCTTTTACAAACGCGGCGGAGGAGATGATGAAGACGGTCAGCCACTCCCTCCGGCCATGGACGTCACCTAGACATGCTCTGCTCGCCGGGGTGATTGACTTCTTGGAGAAGGAGAGTCGGTTTCCGGCGATGGAAGCCATACAGCTTCTTCTCCGGCAAGATACCACTTCTCCGGCGACGGTGGACGAAGCGTTAAGGAAGGCGGCGAAGGTGGCTCTCTCCTCGATCACGTCGCCGCAGTTCGACGGGCCAGTGGAGAACCTCCTATCAGCGATCGAAGAGATGCTGTCGGAGCACGAGGAGGGGACGAAGCAGGCGGTGTACGAGCGGCTCATCCTCTCCACCGCACCCATTGGGAGACGCCCAGGAAGGAAATGTCTCATCAACGGCTTCGTGAGAGCGATCGAGGAAGAGTGGCCGGGGGAGCCGCGGGAGCTGGAGGTGATCGCCGCCGGCGTGGGCCGGGCGAAGTGCATGGAGGATGAGAAGGTGAAGGAGGTGGTGATGGGAGCTCTGAGTGTTGCGTGGAGAAGGTGGGTGGATGGTGAAGGTGCCATGGACGACGACGACGATGACTTCGACGACGTTGAATTTCATGTTGACGATGGTGATGATGTTGTTAATTGGCCGCCGAAAGAAGCCTCTGAGGAGATGCCCCTTCGGCCGTCTAAGATGGGGATTAAGATGAAGTTTAAGGTTACAAAAGCCTAAAAAGCAAAAGGCCGACACGTCTTCAATCAGTCTCTGTAATCTGCTCTAATTTATATAAATATTACGTCCATATTTTATATTCACTCGCGAAAGAAATTTGCTCTCCATTGCCGAGCACACTCAGGCCTGACCACTTAAATTTTGGACCTGAAATTTTCCCACACTCAAACCTATAGTGTTGGCTTACACATATTGATCTGGCTTACACATATTGATCCAGGCTCGTTTGAAGTTTCCAAGCCTATGAACGATATTTAGTAAAATTAGTGCACAGCCAAGGAACACTCCTTGTTCCTAGCCCCACCTTAGTGGGCATTGTTTGCGATGTTAACCATGGGCCAAAACTTGGTAGTTTTTTTGTTTTAGCCTTAGAGTCTTAGGGTCCACTAATTTAAATTTTAGCCCATTTGGAAGTCAATTGTCTCATTCAAAAAATCATCTGGTTAAGTCTATTTGATAAAACCCTAGTTATGTGCTTTCTCACTAAGGGTACATGTAACCTCAAACCTTAATTAAGGGGTAGTAATGAGGATTAATACTCCATTAAACTAGTAATTAAATTAACTACGTGTTTTATATGTTGTGCATATATTGAGGCCTTGTCTCAAATTGTGTGCCAATGCCCCAATTTCGGTTCACCTAAGAACGGGATTGAAAATGTCATGATTGAGTTGAGTCATGTCTAAAGCAACTAGTCTATAGGACTCGATCAATATTATTGATCGAAGTAACTCACTTGGCATCAAGAGAATGAAAGACATTACTAAATACGTGTAAAAAATACATCATTTATAAGTAAAAGTGTAAAAGAAAATAACTATGTTGAACTCAAGTATGTGTAGTATTTATCTGGCCTCCCACTAAAGCTAACTTAAAGTCACGAAACCAACATATATAATATGAAAAACATCAGTGATCAGTGCTACTTTACTAGAAATTACTAATAGTTAAGCTAACATAGGAGAGCTGATTGTCGTGTTAAATGAAAATATTTATATACTCCTTCAAAAAATCTCTCATAAGAGTATTAATTAGGAGACGTCGAGCACGCATGATAACATCCCCTTTTATCTCATCTCATGCTGCATCAACTTTAAAAACTATCCCTTGCATGGGAACATTACTTTCTTTTCTTTAAGCCTTCTACATCTTCCATATCACTCTTGACCCATAGTACAAAGACGAAGTAATCTTAGGCATGCGCCTATAGTACCATTTCAAGCCATAAATCTAAACATGTGATGCATTGTAATAACCGTAAACCTCCACACTTTTCCATGGTTGAGGAACTCAAAGGTGTAGTTGCCAAGATCCCTCGGGAATGAAATGGATGCCCACCCTTTGAATGGACGCATGCACCAAATCTAAAGCCCGCTTTGACAAACACGCGCCTTATCTCAAGACGCGATTACTAATTTTCCCTTTTCTCACATCACACTGGAAAACTCAAGAAAATCAAATCAGCAATAGAGTATAACGATAAAAAGTGAGAAAAGTCCTAACGGACCTGTGGTCCAAGCTCCAACCCTGACATCTCCTCTACGGCGAGCTCGAACTCCAAAACTTGCATTGAAGCCCACTCCTAAGTAAAGTATTGACATCTCAATATGATGCATACTCGTAGTGTGTGTTCACATCATCAATATATCCTAATAAAGAAGACCACAAAATAAACTTACAACTTTACATTACGCAAATTGAGACATAATAAAGGAAATAACTAATAACAAATAATAAATAAATAAATACATACACTCATGAATAAATAGATAAATAATAAATACATGAAAATAATCAATAAATATATACAATATAAATACACAGCTATAAATATCACATATACTTGTGTTAGTACACATGTAAATAATTAAATAAACAAATACATAATTATTCAATAAATAAATAAGTAAATTTTAATTAATCATGAATAATAATAATATCATAGTCATCATAGTTATGCAATTCAAAATACAAAATTAATAACAAATAAATAATAACATACATGCAATAAACAAATAGATAAATAAATAAATACAAATATATAATATAAATATATAATGTATAATTTATTATATAATATATAATAAATATATAATATATAATTTAAATATATAATATACATGCAACGAACAAATAGATAAATAAATAAATAATATTAATATGTAAATATATCAATACTAATAAATCATCACATAAGTACTCATCATATACGGTAAACATTTAAATAAAAAAGGATAAATAAATAAATAAATAAAATTATAACATTAAAATATACTAAATAATATGAATATGCATCTAAACTAATGTAGGGGTTCTCAAATTACCGAAAATGATTGAAAAATAGTAAAAAATGAGTTGAACTGGGATAACTCACTAAACTGAACCAGGTCGACCGGGTTAACTAGGTTTGGGTCAAATAAATTGGTGGGCTGGGTTGGTCTGGTGTTCGTATTATTTCAATAACGTGCAAGTATACACGGTCGAAACAAGTAATATAGTGATGAGCTTGAGTATCGTTCCCACGGAGAGATGAATTTCCTTAAATTAATTAAGGCAAAAGAAAGTAAAATGATCAACAAAACAAAAACAAATGACTTAAGTAATAACGTTAAATTAAAGGAGAATTTCAAATGATAAAACTCGTTCCAGAGTCGAATTTCCCTTAACATGAATTTAATCTGCATCAAATCTTACTCATATCTTTTATTCCATCGGATTGTCGATCTAGGATAATTATATAACATGGTGGCTCCCGCTCCTTCATGCATTTATTATTTTGCCTCAATTTCTACCTCTCGGTGATAATTGATTAATTAACAAAACAACGCATTAAGATTTGCCTTACAAACGCATACGGTATTGTGTATCTCCCGACCACAACGACAAACAAGTCAAAAGACTCGTCGTATGATGAATTATCAAAGACTAATTTAATTAATTTCTCCCAAAATATAATTAAACCTCATGACCGAAAAATAGGTGATCAATCTATTTTTAGCATTAAGAACATGATAATTCAAACAATCTGATTGAATAAAAGAATAAGAGCTTGAAATGAATTCAATTAAATCATGTTAAGTTTCATTCTTCTCTAGAACGATATAAAAATCTACTCCATAATAAAAGGCAAGAACACAATAAAGAAGAAAGTATTCTTCATTATAGTAGAAAAAGAAATACAAAAAACTAGAACTACTTTTTCTAAACTCCTAAGCCAAGAGATGAGCTAAGATGAGATCTGATATGACAAACAACAAATGACTACCGATTTATATAGAAGAGAAGATACAAGAATTTAAAGAGGGTGTTAACAAATTGACGTATCCAAATTAATTATGATGTCTCTTCAAGTTTACACTTCCTCGACAAACTCAAATGTAGCCATGTACATCCATATTCTTCTAGCTTTGTCAACACCAATATTTGTAGCCATTGGGTGGGGCCAAATGCCATGACCACAGGCTTAATTTGTGTCATCTTTTCTGCGTTAAAAATACCAAATTTATGTATATTAAATAAAATATTAATTAACTAAGAAAATAAAGTAAAATACCACTTTACTAATAATATTTATACCGAGGAAGTACAAAATCACATTAAAGACATGGGTAAATATTATATATTTTAAACACTTAACACACCCCCAAACTTAAAATTTTGCGCGTCCCGAGCAAAATATCATAACCAAGAAAATTTTACTATACAAAAATACTTAGTCCCCATTATATTCTCATATAATCATTAATCAAACTATCAAGAGACAACAAGATGTCGATCAAATCAGAAATTCCCTTTTATCAATCACACCTAAAAGAAGGCTCTTCATGTGTATGTGTAAGATAATCCATTGGCTTATCATTCTCATATGCAACAAAGAGAATACAATCAAGCACATGCTTAAATATGTTTACCTTTCGCTTCCATCTCCACTAATGTAGGCAATACCAATTCAATGGAATCAATAGGTCATTATAGGTTGCAACGGGGCCAGGGGTTAGGGACAAAAAATAAGATAAACCGGATAGAAAAATCAGAGGCTAATATGCACCCTAGCATTAAAAATCCTTTCTAAATCCTGACATACATGTACAACAAATCCCCAAACACCATAACAATACAAACACAAATTTCCTTAAATATTGTAGCTAATTGATCCGCTATAAGAATTAACTTTTGCTTTGATTAACCATTGGCAACTGCTTTTTTTTTTTTTTTGGAGGTTAGTAACCTCTTTTATTTCAAACCGGTGGAAGCTCATTGCTTCATCTTGTGCATACCAGTGGAGGATCATTGCCTCATCTTTTTTTTTTTTTTACAAAGCAAAGTATAAGGAAAATCCATAATCTACTCAATCGTCCCTCGATGAAAACCAACACACCCATCCATACTACTAAAAGTTTCATCCTTGTTAGAATTTAGAATGAATTCAAAATACTGGGGTGCTAGGACTCAAGTAGCAAGATATAGTTTCAATAAAAAGGTCAAGGCTAAAATAAGGGTAATCAAACAAACACGTATAATAAAGGCCATGAAATTGTGTGCAGAGGATAATTTGTAATAGGTAGAAGAAAGGCCCAGGCTCATCAAAAAGAAATGCCTATATCATTTTCCATCTACATGGCGAGCCAAATATTTCGCCTCGAAAGTTGCTAGGGCAAATTCTAAAAGTCATGACCATCATGCACAATCCTTATTGCAACACATTCATTGAAATCATCTAAACCAAAGGATTGTGAAAATAATATAAGGTAGAGAACCAACTCTCGAATGCAATCTTTTACTAAGTTCATCCCTCATATCAATTAATCAAGTTTTTCCAAGAAAGGTAAGACTAATGCACATGTATCTATCAGGGAACTAGGAGACTAAAATATTGTTGCATAATAAAATTTAAACTAACTTATTATATATATATATATATATATATATATATATATATGCATATCTAAATCAAAACATGAGTCGAGCATGAACAATAAGTTCAAAATTAAAGCTCAAAATTAAAGCATCACCCCCAAACTTAAACTAAACATTGTCCTCAATGTTGAAAAATAGAGAGAAAGAAGTGAAAGAGAACTCCCTCATATCAATTAATCAAGTTAGTGGATGATTATCATGAATAACTGAATTTGCGCTTGACCCATTCTTGGGTTGCCTCCCAAGAAGCGCTTGGTTTAACGTCTACAGCCAGACGCCAATTTCTCATTCTTTATTTAATGTGATGGAGGACTTCCAAAGTTGCTCCCTTTCATAGTAGTGTTTCAGTCTACATCCATTGACTTTAAATGATCAATCTCCTTGTTCAGTCTTAATTTCAATTGCACCATGTGGGAAAACTGTTTGCACTATGTAAGGACCAGACCATCTTGATTTCAATTTTCCTTTAAAAATTTTCAACCTTGAATCGTACAACAATACCTTTTGTCCAGGAAAAATTGGTTTAGAAAAAATTCTTTGATCATGCCATGCTTTGGACTTCTCCTTATAAATCTTGGCATTTTCATAAGAAGCTCTCCTAATTTCTTCTAATTCAATAAGTTGTTATAGTCTCAATTTTCCACATGCTTCTAAGTCAAAATTCAATTCCTTAATGGCCCAAAAAGCTTTATGTTCTAATTCTAGGGGAAGATGGCAAGCCTTTCCAAACACTAATCGATAAGGGGACATGCCAATTGGTGTCTTGAAAGCTGTTCTATAAGCCCATAGAGCATCATCTAACCGCATAGACCAATCCTTTCTATTACCTATTATTGCCTTCTCAAGAATTTTAAGGATCTCTCTATTGGATACTTCAGCCTGGCCGTTAGTTTGTGGATGGTAAGCGGTAGCAACTTTATGTTTTACTCCATACTTTGCGAATAAAGCTTCAAACTGCCTATTACAAAAGTGAGATCCTCCATCACTAATGATTGCCCGAGGTGTACCAAATCTGGTAAAGATATTCTTCTTTAAAAACTTAACCACCACCTTGGCATCATTCGAAGGTAAAGCCACTACTTCAACCCATTTAGAAACATAATCCACAGCTAAAAGAATATAAGTGTTAGAGTTTGATGGAGGAAAAGGACCCATAAAATCTATACCCCATACATCAAATAATTCCACTTCAAGAATATAATTAAGAGGCATTTCATTTTTTATTGACAAATTTCCAGCCCTTTGACAGCGATCACATCTCTCTATAAAATGTCATGCATCTTTAAATAGTGTAGGCCAAAATAATCCCGATTGGAGAACTTTCATCGCTGTCCTATTACTTCCAAAGTGCCCGCCATAATCTGTTGAGTGGCAATGATGAAGGATGGACTCAATTTCATCTTCTGGTACACATCTCCTTATCATCCCATCAGCACATTGCTTGAAGAGAAGGGGGTCATCCCAAAAATATGACTTAGCCTCATGAAGAAATCATTTCTTTTGTTGGAAGTTCAAGTCCAGTGGCATCTTCCAACTCACCAAGTAATTCGCTAAATCAGCAAACCATGGTACAACACCACTTTCAATGCAATTGGACTGCATCCATCCATTAAGTTGATCCTATGCATACAAAAGGATGGATTGATGCCTTTTATGTCTGCTATAGTCCAAGCAATAGCTGACAAGTGATCCTTTAGTATTCTAATCAGCTTCTCTTCCTGCAATGTAGTTAGCTCTGAAGAAATAATAACAGGTAAAGTGTCATTAGGCCCTAAAAAAGTATACTTGAGATGTTTTGGAAGTTGTTTTAACTCTAAAATAGGTGGCACTTCAACTGATGGCAGCAATCTATGGATTGGTAGATCTAAAGGTTCCATAATTTTGAATCTCCTAGGCAACATCGGTTGCGAATCTAATACTTGAACCATTCCTTCCACATCAATATCTTCTTCACAAAGAGAATTTATGGCTTTATATAATGAATCACTGAACTGATCCCCTTTGTACATTATTTTATCGCATATTTCAATTCTAGAACAGTCATATATTGCATCTGGGCAATTCATGGATTTAAAAATATTGTACGTGACATAATCGTTGTTTACCCTGAGCGTAAGTTTTCCAGCGGCAACATCAATCAATGTTCTCCCAGTTGCCAAGAAACCTCTCCTGACAATGAGTGGTATGTCGTCATTTCTTCCTTCCATTTCAAGCACTACAAAATCTGCAG
>JAVDBV010087532.1:0-12844 GCA_032619315.1 Piper longum | reverse complement strand
TAATGTATGCTATGGTGAGTACAAGACCAGATATTGCATATGCAGTGGGAGTAGTGAGCAGATTCATGATGAACCCAGGAAAAGAACATTGGGAGGCAGTAAAATGGATTTTCAGGTACTTGAAAGGAACTTCTAATTACTGTTTGTGTTTTGGGGGTGATAATATTGATGTGCAAGGTTATGTAGACTCGGACCATGCTGGAAATAGAGACAATGGCAGGAGTACATCCGGATACATCTTTACAGTTGGTGGAACCGCAGTGAGTTGGGTTTCTAAATTGCAAAAGATAGTTGCTCTATCTTCAACTGAGGGATGAATATGTGGCTACTACAGAAGCTAGCAAGGAATATATTTGGATTAAAAATTTAATGAATGAGTTAGGTTTTAATGGGGTTGATTGCAGATTGTACAGTGATAGTCAAAGTGCAATCCATTTAGCCAAGAACTCAGCATTTCATTCTAGGACCAAGCATATTCAGTTGAGGTATCATTTTATCAGATCTTTGTTAGAAGAATGTAAACTGACGTTGGAGAAGATAGATGGCAAAAAGAATCCGGCGGACATGTTGACTAAACCGGTGGAGGGACAAAAGTTGAGCTTTTGCTCAACTTTGGTGAACTTGCACTAACATGCAGGTGGACTTATACAACGAACAAGTGGAGGAAGAATCGGAATTGTGTGTTCCAATTGGACTCCAAGTGGGAGATTGTTAATATGTGCAATTATATTAATGATATGTAGCCCATTGTCACACTCGAAATACTAAAGAAATCTCGAAATATTAACAGAGGTGGCTGTTAGTTATTCTATGGAGGATGAAGGGTCTCAAAGCTTCTCTATAAATTGAGCTTCATTTGCCTCATTCCAAAGACAAGACAAGACAAGCAGGAGAAAATATAAGTAAAAGAAAGATAGAGAGTGAGATATAGAGAGTAAAATCTTGTAATCTCAATAGTATAGGGTATGTGAATTATCTTCTTGTACATTTTTATATGTTTGATGACTGTAATCTTTGGTTGAAGTAGTGAATTGTTCGTTGTTGCCCCGTGGTTTTAAACTCTCGATTGAAGGAGGGTTTTCCACGTTAAATCTCTACTCTTTTGTGGTTTTGTTCTATTCTATTTTTCAGGCATAATTTTCTCATATCTTGTGTTCGCTATTGTTGTCATCTAATTTTGGGGATTTTTCTTAACATTTACTACAGTGAATGATCTCTGTTTCTGGTTTCTTATGAGCATTGAAATACCAAATGTACATGACCTCATTTTAGGCAGACAGTGGATATAAGTTTCCCTCTTTTAAGGTATCTTGTGTGAATATGATGGACAATTTTTTACACAATTTACGTATCAGAAAAGGTCTGCAGGTGTGATCCGAGACCCTAAAAAGCTCTTCGATCGGATTAAAATGGCTTGGAAGTACTCCGGCCATTCAATGGTCACTGGTGCGGTGTCCTTTGATCTACTGCCACAAGCTTAAAACATGCAATACGGTTTAAACCGGAGGTAGGGTTGTTAATTGAACGAGCCAGCTCGTGAACATTTGGTGTTCGGCTCGATTCGATTCGACTCAAAACTCGACATTTAAATGCTCAAACTCGAATTCGACCCAAACTCGAATTCGACCCGAACTCGATTCTTACGAGCCGAGCTTGAATAAGGTCGTGTCCAACTCGATTTGACTCGATTATAACTCGAACTCGACTTGTAACTCGACTCAAACTCGACTCGATAAAATAATATAATAATATAGTTTTTATATTATATATATAATATACTTATAAGTTTAATTATAACTAGTTTTATTTATTTATCTATAATAAACTAGTAAAGAAGTGAGAAAGTTGAGATGATAGGTATTCAATTCTTTAACTTTTTTTAAGAAGGTTGTAGGTTCAAATCACGCTAACTACATGTTTTTAATTGACTTAGACTTTTAATCGAGCCAATTTTGAACTCACGAACGGGTTCAAGCTTGAAAAAATCAAACAGTTTAAGTTTATTCGAGTCAAGTTGAGCTAGAATGTTCAAAATTCGTTCGATCTTGGATCGAGTTCGAACGAACTTCAAACTATTCGAACCGAGCTCGAATACAAGTTTGAGTTCGGCTCACTCGCTCGTTTAACACCCCTAACTAGCGGTACATATCAAGGGAATGTACACACTTGCCATTCATTGCAACAATAGTAATGGCGATTTTAGGTTTTTTTAGAGGATGATCCTTGTAGACTCGAGACTGGAAATTAACCTTGCACCACGAAGAGGAGGAAGCCTTCTTCCTTCAAGTACTCTTGGAATTATTCGTTTAGTTATTTGTATGGTTATGGACGATTTGGGATTTCGGTTCATTTTATGGTTCTTACTTTGTCCAGGTATTAGTTATCTTATAATTTATTTAATAACATGATTTAAAATTTGCACGTTAACTAATTATTTGCATATCATGTTGATAAGTTAATAAATAGTTAATTTGCGAGGCTTTTAGTTTTAAGTTGTAGCATTTGGCCCGTAACTTGGGATGGACGGGTCATTATATAGTGTCAAAAGTTTTAATGTTTCTTAATTTGATTATATTTATACTCTAAAGGTTTTTTAATAAATAATAATAATAATTAATATTAATAACCCAGGGAATTATTGTAAGGTTATAATCAACCACAAGAATGACTCACGTAAGAGCAAACTAAATCCCAACACTTTAATTACGCATGTGTATATATATTTAGTTGTAAAGTAACATACTAAGTATATAGTAAATAAAAGTTAACCATCAGTATATACATCACGACGAGGAACGACAGACCGAAAGCTAATTAATGTGGGCTGGTAATTGGCCGAAGGGAGCCCAATACGATAAATAACACCCCGAAGTGGGCTCAAAAACTACTACAGAAAGTACTCCTTTTTTGTGGGTACTTCTTGGAAATAAAATAAAATTTAAGTAAGCCAGTTATAACTTTTACTGCATATAATTGAGAACAAACTATAATTTTGTTAACGACATTAAATTCCATCTAATGTTATATGATCTTAATATACGAAAGCAGTATTTAATTTTTCAAAGGAGCCTCCACGATGCTTCTCCACATATTATAAATTTGCCATGCACAGTTAAAAATTATTATAATTTTACCACTTCTTATTTAGGAAAATACTAATTAAATTAAATATTACTTTAAATTTTACATTTTTTATTAAAAATTTAAGTAGTTTTACAATTTTACATCTTTTATTCAAAAAATCTTATACAATTTCCAATTATTCTTACTAGGAGTATATTAATTAATTGTAATGTATGTTGAAAAACCTAATTCAAATATAACTCACTTTAGTAAATTTTATTTTTATTAAAAATGAGTAAGGATATTAAACTCATTTAAGATATCTAATTTGAGTCAATTTACGTTTAATTCCCCTTCAATTAACTAAAAATAAATAAAAATGTTAATTCAAGCTAAAATATATTATTAAATAGTATACAAATTTCAGTCATTCTTATTAGGAATATATTAATCAATTGCAGTATAAAATGAAAAACTAAAATTAAAATTAATATTAAACCATATATGTACATTATTAATTCTAAATCAATTATCAATTATTATTATAATAATATTAATATTATTTGAATAATATTAATAGTTGTAGTATATATTAAAGTGATTGCAGTGTATGTTATTTATCTAGAATTGTTAAATTTTATTTTTATTATAGATAATTAAAAATAGAATTTTTTATTAATTGTTCATGTTTTTATAAATAATTATTAAAAATAAGTAATTAGAATGTTAATTAAACCAAGTTAAGATATCTAATTCGAGACATGTAACATGACTTAATCTTATTTTAAATAAATAAAAATAAATAAAAATTATTAATTAAAAATAAATGTCAAATCATCGATATAAATGAAAATTATTATTATTATTTAAAAAGATAGTTATAAATAGATATTCATGCATGAATAAATGGATAAAAAAGAGATGGTCTAATGATAAACAACAGCCGGCCATATTTGATCTTCCGATACATATCTGGTTAGTATCCCAGATCAAGTTAAACACCTCCTTCGTAAAAAAAAAACAACGAACTATATGCATGATCTTGCCATGCCTCTTCAACACCCGTCAATATATCCAACAGTTGGTAATGGCAACGACGTTCGTTCCTTCCTCTTCTGGATCAACGTCACCTGAATCTGTTAATTCTTATCCTCCATTTTGTTCTTTTTATTACGTGCCGGCCTGCATGTGCACAACCATAATGGCGCCGGCCCAAAACCATGCCCTGCACCGGCTTTCTAATCCAAAGCTCGAGTAATGAGAATAGGGACGAGGATGAGGAGGCCGTCCTTCTTCAAGTTCTTCCTTCCCGGTCACGCCGACAAACAACTTGTAAGTAGTTTGGCTGTTCATGCAATGCTCTTTTATCTGTTTGATTTACTACTTTACATGTTGGGTACTCTTGGTTTTACTTGTAGGAGATACCCAAGGCTTTTCTTAAGCACTTGGGCGGGGTGCACTCCGGTACTGTCTTGTTGAAGTGCCCCAGTGGGATGATTCGGCGGGCAAGTTTGGTTGAGAAAAGTGGTATGTTTATTCGTGGTGGTTGGAAGAGGTTTGTGAAGGATCACTCTGTCCAAGTTGGCTATTGCTTGGTTTTCAGATACTATGGTAGGCTTCGGTTTAAAGTGAAGATTTTTGACACTAGTGCTTGTCAAGCGCCTGTCAAGTTTTGTGCATGTAAGTCCTATGTTCAACAACGGGTACCTCCTTCTGATGAAACTGCTCTGGTTAAGCAACCAATTGGTCCAATTCAATTGAGTGGGAGAAAAATAAAAGGTTAATTTTTATAGGGGTACTTCTTTTTTTTTTTTTTTGTTGGTGGTGTAGTTACGGTTTCTTATAGTAGCAAAATGTTGGTAAAAATTAAAATCTTGGTTCGGTTCGTCATGTAGGTGGAGTAAAATATTTTATTTCACAAAGAAGACAAGTTACAGAGGCAGAGATCGAGAGGGCTTATGAAGCTGCCAAGTCTTTCAGGTCAAGGAAGCCTTTTGCCATGGTGGTTATGCGACCGAGTTATGTTTACCGTTCTTTTTGCTTGGTAAGGCTCCGCTAATCTGTTTCCTGTTCCCCACTTTTTGCACTAATCTTGGCATATGATAAGTCGAATAATGTGTTAGAATGAATGGATCAAATGGTCATCTATGCAAAAAGATAGATGTTAGACTATGAGATTAGATTAAAAGTTTTTGATCAATTGAAAGTTGGGGCGACATCAAATGGTATATATTATAGAACAGTTACGAACAATGTCTGGAAAAAGTAATACTTGCTCATGAAACAATTTATGCACAAAAGCTAATTTTGTTGTTGTCTGTATACAGAATCTTCCTCAAAGCTTTGCTAGAGCCGAACTTCCGAAGGTCTCCACGCAAATGACATTCTATGACCCAAGTGGGAAGGAGTGGGATATAAAATATGTCTGCAGTAAGAGCCATGGAAGAGGATGTGTAAGTGGTGGCTGGTGGGCATTCGCCGTTGCTAATAACCTTGAGGAGCATGATGTCTGTGTCTTTGAGTTGATTCAAAGGAATAAAATGCAGGTTTATATTTTCAGGGTGGTAGATGAAATTGCACCCTTACTCAGGTACTCCCCCAATAAGCACAAGCAGAATCTCCTTTCTTTGTGTCAATAAAGGAACTTTGCAAGTAGGCACTCTAGTACCTTGGATGCTCCCAGTTTTCAAATGTAAAATTACGCTTACTTTTTTTTTTCTTTATCAAAGTAATCCAGAATGGTAGATACAAACAATGGTGATGGTGTTATTATATATGAACAGCTCAAAGTATTATTTTTCTGACTGCCATGGTGGTCAAATATGAATCGCTTCAAGTTCATGCCTTTTATAAAAATATCAGTTGAATTTAATTCTGTAGAAATCAAATCAATGTTTCATACATTGTTCATCAAACCCAATATAAGAAACTGACCAAACCAACTGTATACAGCTGAGTTGTATACCATATGATTTCCACTCTTTTGAACTAGGACATGTAATTTGGATATATTTTTAACAATACAAGCAATTTGAACTATGTATACCACACTATTTTACAATTACCTTGCGATTATTAAATTTGTAAATGTGATCAATATAATCGATTTGTAATACCATGCCAACAAGCTTTTCCTTGTGGGCAATGTTTGATTCCCCTGCGCTTCCGAGCAGTTTCAGGCAGCAGGATTAACTCCAAGGACAACGCTTAAAATCCTTCAAGATCTTTCTGTTAAAATGTTATATCACTCTCCCATTGTCGAACTGCAGACGGCTTCTACTGCCATGCGTTTCATCACATTCGGACATGGATCGCCTCCAAAATCATTCAAGGATACAGTAATTGAGCAACTTTGCAGCCCAATGCAATTCTGAAAATCACATACACAATGTTAGAGAAAACTAAGGGGGTAGAAAATGAGGAAGATAGACATAAAGATGCATGTGACCTTCTCTATTATGGTATGTGAATTCTGGGAGTGGCAAGCTCCTTGCTGAAAGCTCCCACAAGTTCCCGAGGGAGTACCAAAACTGGCAAATTTAATGGCTGAAATGGACTGTCCTGAAGCACAATTCAGGTGAACATTAGGAGTATGGAGGTCTTCAGTTTGGTTTTGTGAGTCAATATGCCAATTCTCCATGTTGGGATGAAACTCAGAAACATCAGCACAGATTGTTGATATTGATCTCTTTCCAAGGGAAATCCTTGTTGGATCACCACCCATTTCTTCGAAAACTACCAACAAGTTTCTTGTAGGCTTTAACCAAGATCTTGGAACATGGTACCTACAGATTTAAATTGAAGTTTGTCACATACATATGAGCAAAGAGCTCTCCAATTAAGCTTAGTTTCTATATCCTTGTCTATCAGATTTTGTTGAACTCTTACCACCGCTGGGTTGGTTGTCCACAACCAGTTTGACACTTGGGAGCGCGATAAGTGCCAGAGTAACTACATCCACTGCACTCCCCCTTTGCCCAGGCAGTCCAATACCTTCCAATGTTTTGCTCATTAATCCAAACTTGACCCTTGCCCATGCTTCCCATGTCCAGAGCCAGTGGCTCATATCCTTGAGGTGCATCAAAGTAGGCCTGCAAAATTCGGAGGGACAAGTAAATAAAAACAAAGTTTAAAAACTCAAAACCGGCTGGATTAACCATGTATGGCTAGTATTTGTACCTTGTGCCATGACATTGCCTGCTGCCTTTGAGCAGCTAAAGAACCTTGCATCCATTCTACAGATGAAACACTATTTTCAGATATCAAATTCATAGCTTCTCCTTTCAAGCCAACCTAAGCCAAATAACATATAATCTAAAGGTTCATACACTGAAGAAATCTTCAAATAAAATGAGCTAGAGGAAAGGCGCCAACCTGGTAAGACCATTTCTGCCGCGTTAAGTTTCTTCTTCCATTGTCAAGGCCGTTCAACACAACTGGACCAAGGATTCCAGTGTTCCATGTCTCAAAATGTGTTCCAACATTCTTCAAGGAGGACATGAGTATAAAATCAGTATGAAAAATGTTAGACAGAAAAAAAGAATAAAGTTGTGATCCCAAGGATATTGAGATTAAAGCTGCAGGTACCATACTGGCAAGCCAACAGCAACACTAAGGAGTGCAATTCTATTAGTTCCAGCACGTAGGCGAACATTGCCATTAAATGTGAACCTTCTGTTCTCCCTGCTACCGTAAGAAGTACCTAAATTAATGCAGAAAATCCCTTTGTCATTACGAGTTTATTTTACATTAATACTTTCACTACTAACCTTTCATGCATAAAGCAAACCTACCCGAAAGCCTTCCATTGACAAAAACATGCAATAGATGCCCCGTCGACTCTACAGTAAGTACAGGAGATTGACCACCCCGCAAAAATGATTCTGATGGACTTATATCAACACTGTAGTTCACATGATCAAATGTTAGGATAATCGTCCATAAATGACAAAATTATATTTTTTAGTATTCCTTGAATTTACCTTTTGATATACCAGAGATAATCACTAGTATCTCTGGTGACATTGATCTGTTCCAGTAGACCAGGAGCTGCAAACGATGATTCGCTTCCTAGGGAAAGAATATCTTCATCATATGTTTGCCATGAAAGGAATTGCGTGCTGTGCACAGGGGTCATCTGAATGTGTGATGCTTGTACTCCAATCTGCAAGGACGTGCATAGCCATCATCTCTGTGATCCTCCAAGTTTCAATAATTGGAGTAGGGAAGTGCAAACCTTACTTGAGAAAACTTGCCACCTCATGAGGTGAATAATGTTCTATTCAATATAAAGTTTGCAATAATGGAATGATTATTAGGGATCAACGCATGCTGTCAATACATCATTTGTTTAACTTCAACAATACTTCTGCCAGTTATTTGTCGTAAGTGTAAAACAATAACTTGAATAGGTAATCGGGAAGGTTAAATGCAGGAAACTTAGCAATTTATGTAAGAAACTCTAGATAGGATGATATTTGAGAAGCACGAGTACACAAATCTCGTAATAAGTTCCAAATTCAGATAAAATCAACACTTGAAAACTTGAAATTTTTTTAATTGAAACTGCTGTACATTTTACAGACCTTTGCGGTATTATATATGGCATTCCTGCAGTCTGGAAGAACACTGATTGACCATGGAGGTAGATCGTAATGCATGTTATTGAACAAAACTCTAGCAGTAATTTTAGTATTGTAATTTGATAGGAAAGCTGCACATCCACCTCCTTTAGATGAGAAAACATGGGCCTGAAAGAATTACTTGAATGTAAGGGTTCAGATAGTACTATATGAAACAAGAAAGGACTGAATTTCATAGCTATTTACCTGTTGGTAACTTCCCAGAGATCTAACAACTGGATCTGCAGAAACTAGGGCTTTTTCACTAAGCTTAATTGCTTTATGGAGTTCTTTCAAATGACCATATTTAGGTTGATTTGGCCATCCTGAAAGTTGATAAATGAGTTAATTGGAAAAGAAAGTACTGAAGTAGCCAGAGCTAATCCACACACTAAAAACGTTGTATTACCCACCGTATTCGTCTAGTGGAGCATCATAGTCATAGCTAGTTGTGATGAATGGTCCTCCAGCACTACGACCAAAGTTAGTACCACCATGATACTGTACAATCAGCATTTGCCAACTTCAGTAAGTTGTTTCTTTCTACATTATCAAATGTAAAAACTATAACCTAAATGGATAAGTGAAATAACCATGTAATAATTAACAAAAGAGCCTCCCTTTTGTATGAAACGTAGAACACCAAAGGCCAAATCTTGTGCGGGACGCTTGTGAACTGGTCCACCATATTCATCGAACCTGTTGAACAGAAAAGTAAATTAACTTTGGTGGATTATCGATGCTTGATTATTTTCTAATTAATGCCTAAAAATTCTATCCCTTGTTATTAAATGAAGCTGTATTAATTTAAATTATGTAACAAAATACAGAAATACGTATGGACTTTTGCCTCCAAAACTGCACAAGCATTAATGCAAAAGACAATTACCAGCCCAGCCCAAAAAAAAAAAAAGACAATTACCAGCCAGTCCAAGCCTCCGTCCACATCTTTGGCTTGTAAGGTCTGTTGGGAGTAAAATAATCACAGTAGAAACCATTGCAAGCATTGATCTGTTACAAATCTCAGGTATGAGAGAGAACAGTAGAAGAGATAATTTGCTTTATGGAAGTTCTACAGATTTCAAACGTCCAATTTTAATTACTTCAACATGTGCAAGCCAAGAAGTAACTGCTAGGGAGAGGCAATCAAGGACAATAAAACAAGCAGTGCATGAGGAACAAAATTGGCATTCGTGACAATGCTGAAAATTAAAGATTCATATGTTACATTTTAACTGTAGTAATTAACCAAATTGAAAACAAAAATCAGTAGACCTCCCAGAGTCTGCAAATGATAGACAACATCGAGAATTGCTAATATAAAAATAATCTATAATAAAGCATTGTGCTTCGCCCAGATACTTTATTGGGCACATTTTATCAAGAAAGATGCATTTTTACGCCATCAAGATTGAAGGGCGCGAACACCATCATGTTCAGAGTTTTTTCTTTGGCTGTAAACATAACGGCAAATTTGGTAAACCTCATATCCCGATACAAAAAATGGACAAAATTTCAGTGTATATGTAGAAAGATGTATATTATAGCTTGAAATTGTGGGGGTCTCAAGAGAAAGTAGAGCCAAGCATTATAACATATACATGTCATACAAAGATCTCACCACTGGATCTGGAGCATCGTCTTGTTTGCACATCACCCAGGGTACACCAGTATCCAATCCTACTGCCATTTTTGCTGCCCAGTTCATGTAAGCTTGTCCTGTGGGGCCCAATATTTTAGACTCTGCTCCATACTCATTCTCAATCTGCGAAGATAAGAAAGAACACAATGAAAAGAAAAAAAACTCGCGGACATCATGCCAAAAGTGGACAAAATAGAATGGCCTAATGATAGCTATCAACTTCTGAATCACACCAAAAAAGAACTCAATGAAACAAACATCTCTCTCAACACAGATCAGTTTACCGAAACTTTAAAAAGAAGTTGAAGCAATCAGGAAAAAGACTTACTTGAGAAAGGATGATGGGGCCGCCCTGGGACTCAAACAGTCTTTCCGCCTTCATCATCTGGACAATCTTCTGAGTGAAACCTTGCATTGCCATCTACCAAATGCAGAATCAAAACCATGTCAACAAGATAAAAAACACACAAAAGATTATGAATTCAAGCAAAAAAGCACAAGAAGAAAGATACCTTGAAGGGCTGATTGTTTGTCCTGAAACTGATGCCTGGGACATACTTGAGCCACACAGGAAAACCGCTAAAAAAATGAAAGAAAGATGATTACATCCCAAAACTAACATCATATAGTAAGAAGTTACGAGAAAGAATGGTTATTTTAAAAAAAAAAGTACCCAAAGTTCCATTCTGCACAAATATAAGGTCCAATGCGCAGGTGAACATACATCCCAGCTCTCTGCACCGTCTTTATGAACCTCACCAGATCATACCTACCTTCAAAATTGTACTGCAAGAGAGCAAAACATTCCAATATGGTCTCATTAATCAGCAGCAGAGAAGAGAGAGAGAGAGAGAGAGAGAGATAATCAAAGACAGCATTCGGTACCTTGCCAGGAGAAGGCTCATGCCCATTCCAGAAAACATAAGTCTGTATGACATCCAAACCACCATCTTTAGCCTTCTGTATCAGACCCTCCCACATCTGCAAAACACCAAGCATCAGAGCCAAAACAAGAGCCAAATTTGAGCAAAGAAGAAGAGGAAGAAGATGGGGTTTGAGAAAGAAGAAGTACATCCGGGGTGCTCCTTGGGTAATGTATGGAGCCAGAGATGAGTATCCGCCTCTGCCCATTGATCACCACCGCCTTCCTGTCATATCCCACCTTGCATTCCATCTTTTGTACCAGAAACAGTAAGAAGAAGGAGGCGAGGAAGAGCAAGAAGCTCCATGCTGCGATCTTGGACGCCATTATTGACTTGCTGTTCCGCCTCTTCTTCACCACTGCCACCACTGCTGCTAATTCTACCCCTGCTTGTCCTTGGAAAGTGGATTCAGAGCTCAGAGGAGAGCTAGTGTATAAATGCGAAAGATGTTGCAGACAAACAGAGAGAGGTTGAAGAAGCAAATTATGGCGGGGAATCCATCTTCGCTTTCCTGGCGTACTCATGCCTTGAAGTAACAGTATAAATAGAAGATAAATAAATAATAATAAAATATTTATAAAGAAAAAATATATTTTCATCCATTTTTTATGTAAATAAATGAATTAAATTTTAAAAGATATATAGGGAGACAACTGCTCTTTTTAGCTTTTTGGAGGGTCCCATTGTAGTTCCGGACATACCGACATTTTCGTTCCTTATATATATTATATATATAGGGTGAAATTAGAGTGAAATTTAATTATAGCTCGAATTAATATTATAAAATATATTTTAAAAAATATAAAAATTTATAATAATATATTATAAAATAAAATAAACAAATTTTAACTTAAATAACATACTCTAATTATATATATATATATATATATATATATATTGGTTTCTCTGTTCGTATAAAAATTTTTTTCTTACAAATTTTGATTTAGGTTATCTGATCATAAGGATGAATCAAATTTATTATTTTTTATTAAAAAAACTAAATCTTCCCAAAAGCTGCCGAACAACCATGCCAGCCACATCCAACTATAGGCGGCCATGTTCGATTGCCTACCGATCAAATCCGATCGTGGGGTGGCCAGACATGACCGGCCTTGGTCGAATCTAGCTGCGCAACCATAGATCAGCTATAGATTTGACCCCACAATATTATGTGGTGGCAAACAGACCTCGCCATCGATGACAAGGTTTAGCTTCCCTACCATATAAGGCCATGCAGCCAAATCTGTAGCCATGCAACCAAATTTCACCAATGAGTAGCCAAATAAGGCCACCCACCGCTGAAAATGGCTAGCACAGCTACGCGGTAGTTGCCAACGGTGTGGGGGAGTTTAATTTTTTCTTAATAAAAAAAAAGATCTGAGTCATCTTTATGATTAGATTACAATTAGAAAGCAAGATTAAAGTTTGGGAGAAGAATGTCTTCATACCTTGGGTTGAGAAACTTCTCTCAAAATCATTATTTAGCCCTTCATGCATCCAAAAATATAACAAAGATGTTATCCTTGCTGTGAATTGTAACCCTCATTTGTGGATCGTAGCATGATTGACATGTTGATATATATATATATATATAT
>JAVDBV010087531.1:3827-35043 GCA_032619315.1 Piper longum | reverse complement strand
GAATTGAGACCGTCGAAAATCAAATCTTACTCGAGCCTAAAAGTGACTCGATAGACAGGAATTAAAACAGTCATGTTAAATGGACCCCAAACTTAGAAATGTTAAAAATAATGACTCGTTCCTCGCTGTACCATTATTTTTTTTTTTTGAGGAAAATTATAATAATAATTATTGTTGTTATTATTTTCGGGGTTTTTACACCACTTAACACGGGCCATTTAGTTGATCATATTTTCAGATTAATAACCTTCGAGGATGAGATCCCTTGAGTCTGTTTAGAAAACTTATATCCATATCGTGACACCTTCGGGCCTATTATATTATAATCCCTACCAGACATACATATATATATATATATATATATATATATATATATTATAATCCCTACCCAGATCTATGTATAAAAAATTTATTGGCTTTTGAATGAGATGTGAGATAAGGGAAAAGTTGACTCGCACGTAACATGAGCTGGTACACGTACCAATCACAGCAGGCTCTGGATTTGTGGGCAGGTTGTTCTATTTCCGAGGGATCTTGACAACTCCACATTTTGAGTTTCTCAAACCAGAGAAGTGTAGAGGATTACGGGTATTGCAATGCAGAACATGTCTAGACGTGTGGATTCAAAAAGTAATGAAGTTGCTTGCCTGAGAGCATTCGGTCCTAGTGCTCAGGGCCAGGAGTTATACGAAGGATGTAGAGAGCTTTAGTATAATGGATTTCCTGAGTGTGGGATAGTATGAAATGCCGAAAGAGGCATATAATCAGTCAGAATGGGACATTGTTCAAGCCAAGTCTTATGGCTTCTAATTAGTGCCCTTGTGAGTGATTCTCATGTAGAAGAATATATAATTGATTTTATTTGCATGTGAGAGTCATCTTTCATATGCCAGTTTGATTATTTAGCTATTTTTGGGCCAGTAACCCTCTTTACTGACTTTTGCTATTATATATGTAGGTGAAAACCTAAATGACTAAGCACTGTCGGGACCACGAAGGAGGAGTAATGCAACATTCACACATGTACCTACCGAGAACAAATTAGAATGTGAAGTGATGAACTGCTATGATTGGTTTTCGATAAATATTAGAATGTTCTATTGCAGGAAATGTTTGCGTGAAATAATGAAATGATCTAAGTGTGATGGTTATTATGAATAGAATTGAGTAAGATGAGCATATGGAGTCCAGGCCTAACTCATAAGGTAAGGTCTATCATGATGTGAATGTTGTGTGGAAAATACAATGTTTTGGTAATGTTTTATGTTTTTCTCATTTCATATATTGTTGTTCACAGGGTGGTCCCTATTTTACTTTAGGAAAGACTCTCTGTTTTGTTTTAAAAATCGTTGTTTTATGAATTTTAATAGGTCTGTTTTGTTTTGAATATGGACTGCATATCATAGCATTCATCTAGAACAACGTTAGGGCCTAAATATATCATCCATGTATTGAATGTTTACGTTATCATCTTGAGACGCAAGGATAGATCTGTGTTGGTCCGACTGAAATAAGTAGATTACGAACAGTTCAGTCACCCGTAGCATTTCTTGTTTAGTTTGCGAGTGACCGGATTGAGGTATTACAAATGAGCATGCCCTCACACTCCTCTAGCGATAAAAACTCCTTCGTATAACTCCTAATTGTGGTGAAGAAGTACTGGACATAAAACACATCCCTAAAATCATCCCATGAAATTTGATCCAAAGACCATAGGTATGCAATATAGGCAAAATCACACCATATCTTGCCCATCCACTGAATGGCCCTTGTGGCCATGCATACCCAGACCTCAAGTGTTCCATATGCATCAACACTCCTCGAGTTGGGTCTATCCACTCCAATGCTACCTCAGAATCCTTGATCTTGTAGAACAATTGTCAACTATTTTTTTAGAAAGCACTCTATGTTTGTGAGATCATAGGCATGACCAAATTTTTAATTGATTATTTATTTAATTGAGTTAAATTGATCGATTAGGCATAGACTCAGTAGAACTATTAAGCAAAATATATTTTATATAGTAAATTGTTATTAATCAGGGAATAAGACACTTAAATATGTATTTTTACTTTTTTTTATGGAAATTACCATAATAATCCTACTTATTAGAGACCCTAATATATAAACCTAGATAGAGGTTGACCCCTCTATCTAAAAATTCTCTGACATCAACTCTTATAGGGGAGGAAGAGGAAGGGATGACTAGGGCATGGTATTTCCTCCCCTTTTCTGTGTTTTTTCATCATACATCATTAATTAGTTGTTGATTTGTGTGTATGTGGTCGAATTATTTTAATGATGTGCAAGTGTACAGAGTCGAAACAAGTAATATAATGATAAGTTTTGAATATCGTCCCACAGAGAGATGAATTTTATTAAATTAATTAGAGTAAAAGAAATTAAGAATAAAACAAAAACAATTGACTTAACTAAATCTCAATAATAACTTTAAATAAAAGGAGAAATGAAAATGATAAAGCTCATTCTAGAGTCGAATTTCCCTTAACATTGATTTAATCTTCATCAAATCTTACTCTCATCTTTTATTCCTTCGGATTGTCGATCTAGGATAATTATATGACATAGTGGCTCCCGCTCCTTCATGCTTCTATTATTTTGCCTCAATTTCTACCTCCCGGTGACAATTGATTAATCAACAAAATAACGCATTAAGATTTGCCTTACAATCGCATACGGTGTTGTGTGTCTCCCGACCACAACGACAAACAAGTCACAAGACTCGTCGTATGATGAATTATCAATGACTAATCTAATTAATTTCTCCCGAAATCTAATTAAACCTCATGATCGAAAAATAGGTGATCAATCTATTCTTAGCATTAAGAAAATGATAATTCAAACAATCCGATAGAATAAAAGAGTAAGAGGTTGAAATGAGTTCAATTAAATCATGTTAAGTTCCATTCTACTCTAGAACGATATAAAAATCTACTCGATAATAGAAGACAAGAACACAATAAAGAAGAAACTATTTTTTATTATAAAAAGAAAAGAACTACAAAAAATTAGAACTAGTTCTAAACTAAGAGTTGAGATAAGATATGATGAGATCTGATATCAACTGGCCACCCCTTTATATAGAAGAGGCGATACAAGAATTCGAAGAGGATGTTCACAAATCAACGTAGTCTAATTAATTATGATGTCCCTTCAAGTTTCCGATTCCTCGACTCCGTTGAACACCATAAATTGTAGCCATTGGGTGGGGCCAATTGTCATAACCATAAACTTATATGTTTTCAATGGTTTTCTGCATTAAAATACCAAATTTAAGTATATCAAATAAAATATTAATTAACTAAGAAAATAAAGTAAAATATCACTTTATTAATAATATTTATACTCAAGAAGTACAAAATCACATTAAAAATATAGGTAAATATAGTATATTTTAAACACTTAACAGTATGGTATGCGTACGTCATGTATTAATTCATTAGATATGAGTTTTGATTGATGTAATGTAATAAATTATGTAAATTATATAATTTGATCACGAAATTGTCCTTTAGTTCTTGAATATTGAACTCATTGAACACAGTTGCATGAAAAAGAATCAATTGTGCATGTTGGTTCTTGTTTAAATTATGAATCTTGATAATTCTTCTATTTTTCTATAATTCATGAGGGATTATTTTTTATAAGTAGAAGTATGATGATTTTATGGAGTTTTACATGCTTGTAATCAAGTGAGTATACTAGTTAAATCATGTAACAAGTTATACAAAAATATCTTGTTAGATTGTGTTTTAATGGTAGAAATTGTTAGAATGAGTAATTTTATATAAAGTCATCTTGGGTATTAATAAAATAAGAAGTCTAACTTGTTTCTAAATGGTGAATTGACATGTGATTGAGTTTGGAGAAGATTGGATGTGAAAATCATGCTTAAGATGGCACAGGCGCGCCAAGGCGTGAAAGTGGTTGCCCCAAGGTGCAAGTATTACAACCGTGGGGCAGGGCCTTGTGCCAAGGTGTAAGACTGCTGGTTGGCAAAATGTGGATTTTTGTTTGAAGGTTAATTGGTGGGATTAAACCATGATAATTATTTTATAATAAAGCCAATAAAGGGATAATAGCCCTAGTTGCTGATTGATGCTAGGTTTGGCTTGAAAAATTCCTTGAAAGTTGTGCATTTGGTAGATGCATGTCATGTCCTCGGATATCATATGGGCTGTAAATACATTCACTAATGTACATTTTTGGGTTCTAGGGAGTGCTTGTTAGCTTTTGTGTGGAGATAATTTTTTTAGGCTTTTTGAGGCATGTGTAGCTTGTATGATAAGTAGTTAATACATTGTATGACTATTAATTGGTGGGGAGAGAAGTAGGTTTCTGTCATTAATATGTTGGACATACGTTAGAACTTTACTTTTTTAGCTGAAAGATATGATTTAGATTTCGATGTTTGAAACTGTCATAACCCAATATACACTTGAACACCAGAGTCTAGGTGGGGATTAGGTATACTGTCATTGTTCTGGGATAGTAACAATATCTGTGATCATAAATAAAAATTATTTCTAACGGATTGGCCAAATCTGTTGGATGGGTTTAAGTGTAAACTTGGTCATTAATTATTTTGTTTATTATTGTTTGCGTACTTAATGTTTTATTACTAATGTGGAATTACCTCTATAGGTGACAACTAGCTAGGAGTGTGACTTGATGCATTGGTGGGGAACAGCGATGATAAACTCTATCAAACAATTAGTATTGACTATTTAGTTGGACTTGATTGATTAATCTGGTTATATATTTTATTAATAGTGGTCCACAATTCGTTCGTTGGGAGCTTATTAATTTTGTTTGTTGATATGATTAGATATTAATCTACGTCCACTACCCTATTTTCCAATCTTGCCACATCCATGGCTATCTCTCGAAATCCAATAGTAGGCTCATGTCCTCACAGGATTGTTGTTGATCCTCTCTACCTTGCATGTGCTCAACTCTCAGGGCCAACTTCCCTTATGTAGTACCAAATCAACTTAGCCTGAGAGTTCACCTCAACTCCTATGTGGACATTAGGGATCGCGTGGCACGTGTTGACACCAGTTGGGAACTACGCTATAGCTAAGGCCTACCTCTATAGAGACGTCTTGCCATCTCAACTGGCATTCACACCAACGATTGCTTGACTCAACTTAGCATAGCAAATTAACAAGATAAAGTGTAACGGCCTAGCAAAAAATGCAATATTGTGGGCCTAACCGGCTCAGGTGTTACTCAAAAATACAACTAACCAGCTCTGAAATGACCCGCCCTAATCGGACCAGGTGTTACTTAAAATGGTGAATGAACAAATAAGTTTAGAATTTATAACTTACCAAAATAACTCATGTTTCATACAACAATATGTAAAATAACCTTTCCACAATCTCGGACCGTTTCCCATAGCCACATTTATAACATAAGAGAATAAAAAGGAAGTCCACTTATTATCCGTTCGCTAGACCTGAGTCGGTGAAAGAATTGCCGAGTAGTCTTTTATTCTTTGGTCCAACACTGCTAACCTGCGGATGCAATTCTGCGTTAGTGATTAAAACACTAAGCCGTATAATTAAATAAAACAAGTCAATAAAAACTCCATCAATATCCTTCAAGTCAGTCTGAGATTATAGGTTGTTAGATCTATTTTGACATGTCTATTATTGGCTGTCAAGTCCATTCTGACATGTCCGTTACTGGCTGTCAGGTCTTTCTGACATGTACGTTATTGGCTGTAAGGTTCATTCTGGCATATTCGTTACTGGCTATCAGGTCCATTCTGACATATCCAGCTGTCAAGTCGATTCTGACATTATTAGGCTATCAGTCCATTCTGACATTATTGGGCTATCAGTCCATTCTGACATTATTGGGTTGTCAGGTCCATTCTGACATTATTGGGTTGTCAGGTCCATTCTGACATGTCCATTATGAAATTACAGGCTGTTAGGTCTATTCTGACATGTCCATTCAGAGCTTATGGGCTGTCAGGTCCATTCTGACATATCCATTCTGAGATTATGAAGGGTGCGGCCTTGTGTCGGACTGAGTCAATTCTTCGACCCCGGTTGCACTCAGTGCATGGTGGTCGAATCTGGGCTCAGGCAGACCAGACTGCCCATAAGGGAAAATACAATATTTTAAATGATTATACGGACCTTGAAGGTTGACTGGTATACCAAGAATGAGACGGAAAACAAATTTAGATGAACGGAGCCCTGCATCTTAAGTTGATGAGTTTAACCCGTATAACCTACATCGAAATCCATTGCTAGATAAAATATTAATGTCTCTATATGATGCATGCTTGTGGTATGTGTTCATATCATCAATACATAAATAAATAAATAAAACAATGCTGACAACCCTAGAAATAAATAAGTGGCAAGCAAATCAAGACATTATAATAATAATTAATTAATTTATAAATAATCAAAGAATACACTCATACATAATTAGATAAATAATAAATAGATGAGCATAAAAAATACTCTAATAATAAAATAATAATATAATCACAGTATATAAATACACGACTGAACACTAGTAAATATTATATATATACTCGTGTTAGTAAACATATGATTAATTAAATAATTAAATAAATAATAAAATAATAATTCAATAAATAAAGAAAAATACTCATAACATTCAAAATTGCTAAACAATGTGAATATGCATCTAAACTAATGTAAGGGTTCTCGAATTACCAAAAATAATCGAGAAACAACTGAATACGAGCTGAACCAAACCAAAACAAGCTCAACCATACCAACCGGATGGGCTGAACCAAATGCTGGGTTGGGTCAGGTAGGTTGATGGACAAGAACATGGACATAGTCTAGTGAACTAGGGAATGACTAGTTGGATGTGAACGTGGACAGGCGGACGCAAAAACGCGTAGATGGACGGGTATATGGGCTGAACAGGGGCGACGGTGCCCGTCACTGGAGAGCGTCGACGACAGCTCAGCTGGTGGCACCGTCGGTCGCAATCAAAAGTGGACATGATGGCGGAGGTGGTGGTGGTGACGACTGGCAGAGTCCGGCTACGGGCTGGCCGAAAATCGACCGTAACTGTGAGAAGTCGTCGTCATTGGCAGCGGCATCGCCGGCGGCGATCACGACCATGGTGATGGTCATGGGTGATCTCAAAATGTAGATCAAGATGAGTAGAAGCCATTGGGGTGGTCAGATTGGCCGGTGGTGGCTTGCTGATGCCAGAAAATAGCCCAAACGGTGGCGGCGGCGTAAAGTGGCGCCACAAACTTCGTCGTATGCGGCAACTGCGACGGTTCCGATGGTCGTGAGAGGTACGACTGGAAAGCTGGCCGTGAGGCGGTCATAGGGGTGATAGTGCAATGGCTAGGGGTGAGGCAGAGACTCGTCGACGGCAAACCGAAGTGGCAGTGGCGCTAACTCAATGAAAATCATGGGAGATCTAGATTAGGAAAATAATATAGTGAACCTAGGGTAGAGGTGGGCTGCTAGGGTATGTGAAAAATACCCCAACACTCGTATTTCATTTAACCGGGTAATTGGGTAAAAAAATATAATATTTAACCAGGTAGATAATATAATATAATTAATCATAATAATTTCCCAACATTCGATCATTCCCAACCAAGTCGAATATATATAGATTTTTTTTTCACGGTCTTTACACAAAGCCACAACACACACATGCATACATACCTATCGGCTAGGCTATGGAACAACTCATGGGTTGGGGGTTAACCAAAACATAACACATGAAATTAGACAATAAATCATTACACATCATATCATGTAGCATACAATAAGCGCACAAATTCATCGCATTCTGAACGCTATCTGTCCTAATAGTTTGAAAAGTAGGTTCTAATCCCAAGTTATAACACCCTAATTTCGCGCGAAGATAAGATAAAATCTTGATGTTATAGTTTGGAAAACTATTTATTGGACTACCGTTGTACAAGCTTTTTGGAAGTGGATGCCAACTTTCAAGAAGGCCTAAGATGAACACCTTATTAGATATTTATACAATATATAGTGATCATACTATCATAGGAAAACTCTTAATTTAAAGGGAGCTCCTAGCATAAGCACTCCAAGCCACAAGAGAGGAAATACAACAAAGAAGGTGATTTATATATACTGTATTTGGTTCGAGTTATAGGAACATAACACCTCCAATATAGTTAAGAGGTTGAGTTTTAAAAGATGCAAATATATGATTTTGTTCTTATACTTGGTTTTAGTAATTGGGTTAAGTCATTTATTATTTGATGTTGTTGAACTTATAATAAAGAAACACATAATCGTGGTTACTTATATTAAAAAATTATAGGTATCATCAAATATCAGGGCATCGTACCCGAACAGTTAACCTTTACTCGAACTCTTTACGTATATGAACCTTAAGCTCATCCAGTGGACATTCCTTAGCACACACGTACATTCCCATCCAAATAAGTGCTCTTATCATGTTCCATAATTTTGAGGCTTGCATATCGTACATACTATTGTTAGCCTATGCTATAAAGAAAATGCCCCGTATATATAGAATTGAATGGGTCCAGTCACTATCAAATCCAAATATTTTAAAAAATAGATAAATCCTAATAGTTTAAACCCATCTAATCCGAAAAGGGCGGAATATTAAATCGTGTCCTTAAACTGATAATTACCACATAATCCCCGATTGGAGGATGATTTTATGGTGTGAAGAAGGTAAGGCGATCCATCATCCACAATTGAACTTCCGTCTTCCCGGTCATTCTCCAAACCCTAACCACGACATTACAACGACCTCACACCTCTCTCTCCCAAACCCTCCTCTACCACCACCACCACCCAAACGAACCGCAATTCCGCCACCGTACTCCAACACCGCGCCGCGGACCGCCGATGTCGGACGCTCTGCTTCCCCGCCCGACGGTGCCGTCGTCCTAGAACCCCCTTTGCAAGTCGTGATCGCGGCTGCCCATGGACCGCTCCGCCGGCGGGAAAGATGAGGCCCGATCCACCTCCGCAGGGAACGGCAACGGAGTCGTCCCCTCCGCGTCCCGGCCGCTGTACTCCGACCGACGGCTCCGGTTGAACCCCAACACGGATCACAAGCCCGAGAGCTACGAGGATCTAAAATTGGAGTTCAGTCCCTCGGTGTTCAGCTCGCTCGAGCGGCACCTGCCGCCGAGCATGCTTGCTGCTTCACGCTCTTCCAAGGTTGAGTTCATGCGGGAGGTTCTGTCCCGGTACTCGCCGGAAGGGGAGCGGACGCGGGTAAAAGATATTCAGAAATTTTTCTCGGCGAATTCTGGGTTTCTAGGGTGTAATTTTTTCTGTTTTATCTCTGAATTGTGGAATATGGCTCTTTTTTATTTCTCAAGATATGTACGATGGATTGAAGAAACTCTAGGCTTGCAGCTTGTTCTGTTGTTGTGCGTAATTGGGATTATCATGTATTGAAGTTGGTGTCTGGCATTTGAAGGGTTGGTATTGCTTTGGCTTGATTTCGGGGAGATGTTTCTGTCAAGGTCGTGATCTCGGTGCATGCATTCTGGACGTGGTTTGTTTATGTATGTACATGCTTGTGTAAAAAATGACGCTCTGCTGTATTGTGAAAGAATTTGCTTTTTTAACCCTTTTTAGTGATTTATATGTGCCGCGACATTGAATGAATTTGTTTTTTTTTGTACTTTTTCGACAATGTTTGTATAAGTTACGGTTTATTGTATGTTTCCTATAATTCGTATCAAATTACGGGGATAACCATTTGAATCTGATAAGTCAGATGTAATATAAGTCTCCTCTTTTTCCACCTAAAATACACAAGCCTGTTGATTAATTAAACATTGTGTCATGTGTATTTTTTTCCCATTTTTTTAGGGTCGAATCCTGCATAATATTTACTGTTTCTAACTTCTTTATCTCATTTATTTCTGTAGGTGCAGAAACACAGAGAATACAGGCAGAAGATATTATCAAATTACCAGGTATTATTTGTAGATTAGCTGTTGATGTCATTTTTCTGCCAAGCGCTGGTGAAATAGCAGTACAAATATGTATTTGATGAATATGGGAAGCTTGCATTAGTAATTTCATTCTTGGTGATTTGATTGCAGCCTTTGCATAAAGAGCTATATTCAATGCACCACCCTGCTTCCTTCTTTGTACCATCATTTCTAAAGGCAGTATCTGACAACACTGAGGAGAGCTTCAGAAGTATAGCAACTGAAATTTCAACAGGAGTGTATACATTTCCCATGCTTCAACCAGCATTTTGCAAGCTATTATTATCAGAGGTGTTTTATTTGCTTCTTAAATACTCAACATATGCTTCTTCTGTGTCCTTCAATTTATGTTTTCTATGATCTTCTTCTTTCACCTGATACCAAAAAGGTTTCAAGAACGTAAATCCTAAATCAAAAAAATTTTAAGCAGTATTTTCTTTTCCTGTATTGCAATATTGTGATTCAATCTGCTCCTACTTTAGGTGGAACACTTTGAAAAGTGGGTTCGTGAAATGAAAGTTAGGATTATGCGACCAAATACTATGAATAAATATGGTGCAGTTCTTGACGATTTTGGCCTCGAGTCCATGCTTGACAAGCTGATGGAGGGATATATTTGTCCAATGTCTAAAGGTACAATCTGATATAAATTTAGCTGATTTTTTTCTCTTTCCGACTGATGTACATTGTTATTAGCTGCTATTAATGGTAGGCCTGGTATTTTTATTTGATTTATTTTCTTACACTCATGCTGCAGTTTTTTTCCCTGAGGTTGGTGGTACTTCCCTTGATTCACACCATGGCTTTGTTGTTGAATATGGAAAGGATAGGGATATTGAGTTGGGTATGTAACTTCTTTAAGTTTTTCATTGGTTTATTGAGGAGAAAACATGGCCATTTGGATTAAGCTGTCTTTTATCATGAATATTTGAAGACACTTTATAATACAGGGCCACACGTGATTGCCTTAATACTGTCACTTGTGGACTTTGAGCTGATTTTATTGCAAGAAATAATTTTTTAGTAGATTTGCACTTTCTTCTTACTCATGTATCAGTTTTATTTTTTTAGGATTCCATGTGGATGACTCGGAAGTCACTTTGAATGTTTGCTTGGGGGAGCAGTTTTCTGGTGGAGAGCTGTTCTTTAGAGGTGTTAGATGTGACAGACATGTGAATTCAGAAACACTGCCAGAGGTATGCTCACAGTTTTTGCTGTATTTACCATTTGTATTTCCATAGAAGTATAATCTTCGAGTCTTTTAAGGCTCCTTGCACATGTTCTTTCGGTTGATAATAGAAAATTGTGGCATAACTTTTGTGAGCTGTCTTATCTTTGCACATGACATTGTTTGGTTATGAATTGATAGCTGTTCTGTTGAAAATTTATTAATTAGACATGAACATGCTTTACATGATTGTAAAAGATGTATTAAAGGCAGCAGATTGGAGGTTGGTGTGATCAATATGATTTACACCCGTCAACCATCATTTATTTATAGACATCTTAGCATACAAAGATAGTTACAACCGTCAGTCCATTATAGGAACTAACAACATCTTCTTCTAGCAAACATTTAAACTACAAACAACACACAAAGTGGTCAAACTGTGTTCAAATTTAAAGTCTTCAACATATTTTCTCCAGTTTTATACTTATACCAGATGGGAGTCAGGTTGTTTATATTGTGTTAAAACTATGCTTAAATGTTCCACTTTAGAAATGATTGAAAATGGAACTCTTGAATTTGTTGTGAAAAATGGGATTTGTTCCGCCTCATCTTGGTAAGCAGACGGGGCATAAAATCTAATCTTTGATCCATGTGAGAATAAATGGCAATTTTAATGGTTGGATGCCTCCCTTGACACCAATCATCCTCTCATCCTTTGTTTGGGCATGTCAAAGATCAAGCACACACGGAATTACTGGGACTTAATGACCAAATTGAGAAACATGTTTGTTTTACTATTTGCTGAGGGAGGTTTTCAATCTTGGTGGATCTTGTCGAGATTCCTGCAAAATCTCAGTCTCGGCTAGGTCTTGAGACAACTCTCAAATAGAGATGGGAAATTGCCCATCTCGCCAGAATCTTGCCCAAAATTCGAGATAATCTAGCGAAATCCCGGATTTTCACGAGAAAGTGGTCCATGGAATCGAAGGTGGGTGGGCGAAAGAAAGGTCTTTGGGAATCTCTCACATGGATGTTGTAAAGGAGGGTCAGGAAGAAGGTGGGGGGGAGTTAGAAAGGGTTTGATTGTGTGTGGATAAATACCTGGACAACACTCCTTTCATCTATTTGCTTTGAGCGCTCCATCACATATGTTTGCTGCCCTGTGTTGGAAGTGGGTAGGAGAGGGATGGGTTTGTGAAGGAGAGGAAGGATTGGGGGGCACCAATTAGAGGAGGGAAAGGCGAGGGAGGTGGGGAGCAGAGATGGTTGGGGGGGTTTGTTTTGATCCCACAATAGTTTTATGGGCCCCTTAAAACTTACAGAATTTGAATTATTATTATTGTTATTATTTATTAGGAAAGTGTTGAACTATAATCTATATAAATTAGGTATTAAAAATATTAATATACTTATAATTATACTATCAAATTAAAGTTTGTTACTTTATAATATATACTTAATTTAAATTTTACAGATTTTATATTTTTATTTATTTACATATTGTTATTTATTATTAAAAAGATTAATTCCATTCAGATTAGAAATCTTTAAAAAATAAATTCTATTTAGTTGTTCAAGGTTTTTGCTCATGAAAATTAAAATTACTTTTAATATTTGTAAGTACTACTATATATTTTGTTAAAACATAGTAAACATTTATTATTTATTTAAAAATAATATAGTAATAATTTTGAATTTAATTTTGTATGTTCTTAATATATATCATTAATATGTTTTAAATATACCCTGCACATCGTGCGGGTCGTTGGCTAGTTATTTTAAAATCATGATATTATTGTTATATCATTTTTTACACTTGAATATTTAATAAATTATAAATATATTCTTTATTATTAATTTTAGATAGTCTAACCATTTGTTTCAAAAGCTAAAACTCTTAGGAGAGGGAACCGCTAAATATTTCCTTCAACGCTCCCCCTCATGTGCACGCAAATTTTTTAAGATTTAGTACACAGACAAACACAAACACGGGGAAAATAGCCCATTGGTCACCACATGCGGTAAATTAATATTTTTTTGAACATATATTGCCTACGAGATTTGAACCTGGATCTTTGGCTCTGATATCATATAAATTTTATATAGTCTAACTTTTTGTCCCAAAAGCTAAAACTATTGTGAAAGAGAGATATTAAATATTTACTTCAACACTTGTAATTTTATTTAATTTATTTAGTGTGGATTAAATTTGCTTAGTATTTTTTAATTTATTAAATGCAGATCAAATTTGCTTAGTACATTTTAATTTTGTTTTAATTTTTTTACTGCAGATTAAATTTGCTTGGTATTTTTTTAATTTTATTCTATTGCAGGATGATTGTGGAATGTTTTCTCATTATTATCCATCAACAAGTAAACCTCTCACATGTTTGTTTTGTACATCTGTCATTGTGTATGTGTCATTAGTTAATTAGTGTATGCGTTTTTTAAACCTATTACTTGTCAACACTTCCATCTCTGAAAATTCTTCTGATCTCTCTGAGATCTCTTATTTTCAACATTCCGAGACAAAACTGAGATATGATAATACAAACCTTGGTGCTGACATAACTTGAATTGGAACACTTGAATTTGTTGTAAAAACTTGTTAATTAAGAATTACTTGATTTAGCAACAAAACCCTTATTCGATAGCATCATGTTGGTGAGTGAATCGTGAATAATGTGTTGCTTTTAGCAAGAACAAGGAAGAATATGGGACTTGCTATTCTCTTCTTTTTTTTCATTTAAAAAAAAACATGTTTGTTTAATCATTTCATGAAAGCTTAACATAATTAATGTGTTGCTCTTTTCTCATCTATATTGCATTCTTGTGCCAATGAAAATTAAGATATTTTTATTCACTTGTCTGTTCTGAATTTTGACGGGTCCTAGAAGTTATGTACTGGACGCTCTTACTACTATTTCTTCATTGACATGATATTGGTCGTGAATCATGAGTGGTTATTGTTGTGTAAAATAGGTTTTGTAGAATTGCAAAATTGCTTACTTATTTTGATCTACCCTGTAAGTTATTCCAACTTTCGTATTCAGAAACTATCCAAGCAGCTATCTAGTTGTTTTGGTGCATGATTTTACTATCTTCAGTTTAATTTAGGTTTTTTTAAGGTTATGTGTGAATGTTGTTTCTCAGAAGATTCTTGACTTTGCTTTGTGGGAATTGTTCTTTGGTGATTTTTAATATTTGTTTGATTTCCTCTCAGGAAATGATAGATTATTCTCATGTACCTGGACAAGCTGTTCTGCATCATGGTCGTCATAGGCATGGCGCAAAGCCCACAACTACGGGTCATAGAATCAACTTACTCTTGTGGTGTAGAAGGTACCTTTGACCTCCATAGTATTTTGAATCTTTACCTTTTCTGGTCATATTTTATGGAAATGTTGTTTCTTTTTTCATCTTTTTATTTTCTTTTTTTACACAAATCTTATGTGCATATTTGAATAAACTATAAGGTTTACCTTTCTCAGAATTTCTGGAGGGAAGTATTTTTTTTAATTAATCACCTGTTGTTATCTATTTGTACTAATGTTGGTGAAATTTGTCTTGTTGTGGAATTGTCTTGAAACTTTCTGCTGCAAGCATTTATGAAAAATGTAATTTGTGAACAATATAGAATACAGTTTATTACTGAAACTTGTGTACTACTTGAAAGCAGATGCATTCCTTATAGCTAGTTGGGTGTAGAACCTTGTTGAAGCATCGGTATCGTCAGCAGTGAATGTCTTTTCTTCATTAAGTTGCCAATGGGATAGGCAAACGAATTCACTATTGGCTTTTGATGAACTTTTGCCAATGCTTGTGCATTGTCGGTCCCAAGCCTGGATAAAGGAGGAAGGTTGGTGCCATGAGGGCATCCCATTATTCAAAATTTTGCCATGTTTAATCACATGGATCTTAGTATAACTAGGATCCATGTCTCTAACACCCTTTGGGTAAGAGCTTGACAAAGAAGAACATTGCTTTTTAGAACATCAATTTTGGGAGAACATCTTATTTGAAAGCCTTTGTGAGTATGTCAAGATATATTAGCTGTACAAAGTACACTACTGCTTGTGGTGGAATTTATGGGGATGGTTTTCCTAGATCCTTGGTGCTCAACTAACACCTGGACTTTCATTGATTCATACACTGTACAGTTCTGTCTTCAAAGAGCTGAAAAAGTATCAGAAAGATTTTTCCAGCTGGTGTGGGGAGTGTCAGCGTGAAAAGAAAGAAAGGCAACGCCAAGCTGTTGCTGCCACCAAACTGGTAATGCTCACTTATGCCCTGTGTATAATATTTTATTAGAATATCAAGCCCATACTCGTGCTTTGCATGGCAAAAAAGGCTCTAAAGTGACAATATCCATTATGTTTATGCTAATTTAGATTAGATGGTTTAATGACTTTGCGTAAAAACTTTGGATGTTAGCAATGGAAATTTATATTTTATGATGGTTTGCAATGTGGGATAAAATGTCATAAAAGAGCGTTTTCTGGATAATAGGATTGACTTCTATAACATAATGTATATTTCTGTCAAAATATATGTACATCATAAAACATGAAACACAGAATAAACATGCATTGAACTAAACAATGGATGGTATATTACGTGTGCATGAACTACAAAGTGATTGGTGTATAATGAAGATTGCATTTGTAATTGAATATATTTTTGTATAATTTGACTGGTAAAAATATTTATAATTAAATATTTTTCCAAATAATTTATAATTAAACAAATTTAACCTGTTTAACACTTTTTTTTTACGAAGTAATCTGTTTAATGGTAGTTAAACAAACATACATTGTATTATGCTCCCAAAGCCAATCAGGTGGCAGTATGCACTATGCCCTCCCCATCCTGGTACGAGTATCCCCTACTGCTGCAAGCCACCCACATTCTCCATTGGTTGGCATGCCATCAGCACCTAACTTTTTCTCTCCTCAAAATGCTGTTCTACTTCTGCTACTATCACCTAGTCTACTTCTACCTCATTCCTTTCCCCTTCCTCTTCTTCCTCCATTTCACACCGCCCCAGCCCACCCACGATGCTGCTGCTACTGGATGGTTGATCAACCATCATGGAATGGTAGACCCAATGTTTAGAAAACAATGTTTGGTATTATTTTTTATTGTGTTGTTTTAGCACCAACTTTGTATCCAAGTTGAATTTGTTGACAAATATCAATATCCAAAAACACTATCCCATCAACCCTCTTCTTCCCTCTCATTTTTGGCAATCAAGTCTAGTTTACGACATATTGCTGACATCGCAGTACCGGGCGAACTTGTTTTGTCTTTCCTTGCCATGTCAACAAGTTGCTGGAATACTGCAACATTGCTATCCCTGATATTTACTTTTAACACTCTCCTACACATGCAATTTAAAATTTATGACATGGATAAACATAGGTCAGACTTCCCTTTGAATTTAAATAGGAAAAATATATTCATCCGTGAATTGTACCTCCAGCCAAATTCAAACCCTGTAAATTTAGATGGTTTGTTTTAACACTTTACCTTAAAGCTTAATCCTTTGCTGGAAAAGATTTAATTTTCATTTTAACAATTTATGTATGTAGTTTTAGGGACTTTTTAGCAATTTCCATCTAGAAACGAGCTGGATTTCATTATTATAAGCTTTGTGATTAGATGACTATGTAACTTGATGACTCTATCAATGTTGCTTGAATAGAATTGTTAATTTCTCATTTGACCTTATGAAATCTCATGTATCTTCATTACGAATGCTCAACTGAAAATTAGTTTGGAACTCAAATTGATTGAGCTCTTTTACTTACTTTCCTTGACTCAACTCAAAGCTCGGTTTTTCTATTTACAAATTTATTAGAGACATTTAGGTTTAAATCTCTTTGTTGTAAAGATATAACTAATAGAAAGAATATTTTTGGGTAGATTTCTTTTTATAAAGCGATAACTGATTGACTGGAAAGCTAGCTTTTATAATGATCTTACACAAGAATATTAAGTTTTGATACATTAGTGTTCACTTTATGTGCGTGTTATGAAGAGTGAAATATTTTTGTTCTTAAAATAGAATAAAATTGAACGGTTAACTAATACTTAATGTAATCATTGGTAAGGAATAATCAAACTAGCTGGTGTTTTTTACCTTGAAAAATGGCTGGGTTTGGCCCACTTCTCATACAAGGTTTTTACAGAGTTGAACATGAATGCTTGAATTCCAATTAATTTGAGTCAAACCTTAAGACAATAAGACCATGTTTTAGCATAGCATAAGTCAGCTCAATTCACTTGTGAGTGCTCCTACCGCCGACTCCACTCTAGTTGTGATGAGTGCAGATGATGGTAGTGATGATTTTGTTTTGTTCTAATATTGGACACCCTTTTAAACATGGTCAAATTAAATTTGTCCTAATTATCAACTGAGATGCTAATGTTTGAACTTCTCATAGAAATTTGCTGGTTGTGTAACTACAAGGGCCAAGTTTTCGGTCACCTTTTTTGTTGTATATAAGGAGAGATTGACGATTTATTTGAAGAACTTAAGTTTCCTCTTTTAATATTTGCAACAGGTATTACTTAGGAGAGAAAGTGAATCCGTGGTCTGAGATTCATGATTGTATTTACTGGGTGGTTTTGTAAAATGGTCTTCCATTGTTTGGCCAGTCATCATTCTTTTGCTTTTTTTTTTACCCACGTCTAACATGTGGTTGTACTGCCCTTTCATGTAGCAATGGTTTGGATGGAATCCGATTGTTTAATCCATAGTAGTAGTTAAATTTGTTGTTCGATTTGTAAAGAACAGTTGGAATTTGAAGTTTTTGTTTACTGGCGTGGGTAGGGGTGCAACGACGAATATCTTTATTTGGTGGACCAAAACGAAATGAACTATGAGACACTGCAGCTTATCGTCATGTATGAAGTGAAGGTAGGTTCAGGCACATCTTTGTTCGACTCTCGCTCCTTCAATGTCCTTGAAATGGTTTTTACAGTTCGATTGACTTGCGAATAAAGTGAATGCTTTGAATCATCTGATTTTTTTCATTATTATTACATTTTAATTCTTCCGTTATTTTATGATGCTAGAATTGCTTTCATAAGAATGTTTTGTGTTGTTGAATGCCCATTTTTTAGCTTTCAAGCTTCTCGAATTAGTATAGTATTTTCTGCATTAGGGCTTTAATTTACCTCGTAATTTATCCTACTCCAGCGGGTTTTCTCAGTTGGCATCCTTGTTATGTTGTCGGTGTTTCCTCTCACAGTTTGCTGCTGTACTCGCCCCCTTTTTTCTTGCTACTTTTTTAGTTTATTTTGAATTTCCTCACATTTTATTATCCTTGATCCATGTATTCTGCATGCGTGTTCTTTCTTAAAAGAGGGGAAAGGAATTGAGCTACTTTTTGGTCACCCTGTCAATGGGGTATTTGGTTTTGTTTTAACCCTGTTTATTAGAAAATATGAAATTGTAACGTTGACCTCTGAAAAACGTGTTTGATTAAATGCTGGAACAATATAAAGTGGTAAGAGGCACCTTTGAAAATCTTGATGAAATGACAGAAATTAAAAAGAGTTGAATGCTTTTATTTTAAACTCTCGAGTAAAATTACTTCAATAATTATAACCGTCAAATGTTATTTTGTGAGTTTTGTCACTTTTTATAATTATAATAAAAAAATTACGATAAAGTTTTCATAAGATTTCGTATCTATTGCAACCAATTGCCCTAAGTCCATTCAATACTATATGTATCTTAGAGTTAAACTATTAATAATGTAAAATATATTCAATAATTAATCCTAATTCAAGAAACTGTAATTGAAATAGAAAAGGGGAGTCAATTCAATTCAATAATGAAGAAGAATATGATAAATGTGTCAAATATTGTAATTGTCCAGTCTACCTATTAGGGTTGTTCAAAACTTATTTAAGTTCAATTTGGCTTGATATTTGACTCTAGGAAATGCAATTTGAAGCTTGATTCAATGTTAAATGAGATTTTGGGCTTGTGCTTGCACAACTCAGATCGATTCCAAGTTCAATATTTCATATAAAAATAAGATATTTTACCATATGCATATAGCATTTCTTACTAGAAATTTAATTAGATTGCAAAAAGCATGATATGATAACAAATTTAAATAAAAACATGCACATTTAAATATTCTTTATTCATAATTATATTAATTTGAGGTATCATGATTATAAAATTTAATAGGGTGTTTGTTTGTGGTTTTTTTTATCATTTTGAGTAAAATTAAAAATATAAAGAAAAAGAAAATGTCACGGCATTTTTGAAGAAATTGGTAAGCCTATGATTTGGTGTTTATGAAACTATCTTATTTTGATGATGAAAATTAACTTATGAATTTGACTAAGTTTATGTTAATGGTGAAAATTAAACATAAATTATGAACACGTGTAAATATCAACTTATGAGTTCGACCAAAGTTATAAACAACTTGAATAAATGATGTGAACACAAGATGAGACAACATAAACTCATGAGACTTGAACTTGAAACTTGTGGAGTGTATTTGGACTTGGACAAGTTCTCGGATAAATGTGGTAGTAAAGTACTTACAGTTAAATGTTTTATGAATCTAGTTTGGCTAGCCTAATCATAAATGTAGCAGTTGGGTGTTTGGAACTACTACTTGAATTTATGGAAGAACTAATTAAGCAACATTGGAAAATCCTAATTCATTGAATATGAAATTATGAAGGAAGTCAATTTGTTTTGACTTTGAGTTTGTGCCAAAAAATTAATATTTGGGTTAATTTGAAATATTTGGCTATATTTGAGTTTGAGGAAGTTTTATTTGTACTTACGAATATTCTTATTTTTAATATATATTAAACAGTGTTTGGTTGTCATTTTTTTTCTTTCATTTCTCAATAAATTTTGATAACAACAAATTTTAATAAGTTTTTTTTTGTGTGCAACAGAAGCTAAACTTGAGTTTAGTGTAAAAAACAAATGCGTACTTGGATCTATTTGCTTACCATGAAAATAGTGTAAATTATATGAAAAATTTTAAATAGCCAATTTAATGGTGTGGGTGGGTGCCTTAAACCCTATAAGGGGCTTTGCTTGATTGAGCTTGGTTGTGTTATTATGTGTGCCTTAATATTTCTAGTTTATTATAACTATTGTCATGCAAGGTATTAATTTTGGGGCGTTTAAATGATTGTCTACATGGTGTATATGTAAAACCCGAACTCAAGTCAAAGTTTTACATTAGCAAACCACTGGTTCAATTGTCGGTTTGAGTCGAGTCAATTTCATGACTTACATGTTAAGTCAAAGTTAGTTGTTCATTATGAGCGATGATGATCAAATGTACACGAATATATGATAATAATATTAAAAAGATGATGAAAAATTAATTATTAGAGTATGTGACATTATGGAGTTATTTTTTTTATGTATTTGATGATAGATTTTTAGGTCGAAGAATGCATTAAGACGCGTTATAGAGCAATTTGAGTGGGTTACTAGTTATAGAATATGTCATTTTGATATTATGATGTACATTATATTTTATGGGTTTTTTCTTATTTTTTAGATTTTTTTAGAATTTTTTACGAGTTAATTATTATTTTTGACTCAAGTCGGTGTCCGGTCAACATTTATTTACTAGGTTTCCACCCAACCTTTATCACGATGATTTCCTCCCCTAAACACCAATCTTCCGCCAAATTTATCCAATCGAGTCGATCGAACTTTGGACGTTGTCGGGTGCCAAATTCGAGTCTCGAACAGCACGATAAATTGTAGTAGTTGCTGATTGCCGATGATGCAAGGTATAATTAACTCCATCCTAATTACTTTAAAGCGATAATTATTACCACAATATCCTAGGATTTGATTGATTGATGCGATAAATAATTTTATTATAAATAAAAATGAATTGCGTGATTGAATGGTATGGTATTAAATTGAATGCTAAGGAACGAATTAAGTAAACTAAGCATGTAATAAAAGAACAAAAATTGATTTTTTCACGCATGGGATAGTTTTAAAGTTGCCAAAGAATGAGATGAGATAGAAGAGGATGTTGTTGAGTGAAGGCCAATAACTCTTAATTAGTGCCCTTATGAGAGATTTTATGAGGAATAATAAGAATGTTTTCATTTAACAGGAGGGTCTATATGCCAGTTTGCTATTAGTTATTTCTCGGTCGATAACGCTTGTTACTAATATTTTTCTATTATTTATGTAGGTGATAATCTTTAGGAATGAGCGTCGTCGAGACTGTGAAGGAGCAACGATGTATAATGCACACATGTGCCTGCCGAATGAAATTGATGATGTTGAACAACGAATTGTTGTGAATACACTAATTGAATATTATTTTTGTAAATCTATAAAATATTTTGTATGTGATTGAAAATTTTGAATAAAAATGCATAGGTTGAGCAATGGAGTCTAGACTCGACTTAGAAGATCTTAAGTGTTGATAATAGAAATGTAGAGAGAAAATATCATGTTTTTGCTACGTTTTCTATTTTTATCGTTACATATATATATATACACACACACTACTTGTTGTGGATAGGGAAGTCTCAATTGCATTTTTAGGTGAAACTTTGTCCGTTTTGTTTTTAAAATAGTTATTTTCTTTTAATTTTTCACTTGTTTGGTTTGTTTTATACCAAATTGCATTTCATAGCATGCATATAGAACCACGATAACACCTAAGCATCTCATCCATGTATTGAATTCTTACATCATCATCTTAAGACACCGATGTTAGATTCGAGTCGGCTTAACCAAATCAAGTAAATTAGCAAACGGTTCGGTGGTGGTAGCATTTCCTGGTTGGTTTGTGGGTGAACCGAAACGAGGTGGTATATCATAAGCCTCAATGTCCCAAAACATGACGAGGAACATACATGTGCACTAGACTTATTTGGTTACAGTTGTGTATGTATGCTAGAGTAACATGGGTCAGAAGAGCTTGCAATTCATGCTTCGTGAAGAGCCCATGTGAAGATCGAGTGCGAGGGTATGATGCCCTGGTACTCAATGATGTCTCTTTGCATTTTAATTTTTGTTATGGGTATGTGGTGTAAAACCCGTAATTCGAGTCACGGTTTTATAGTCGTTAGTCGATCGATTCAGCCGTCGGTTCGAGTTGAGTATATTTCAGAACACGTGTACTTAGTCGACACTGGTCGCGTGTATGAGAAATGAGGGTCATGTGTACCAGAGTATGTGATGATAACATCATGAATGAGCAGAGAATGAGTTATCAGAATATATGAGAGTATACAGTTGATGATTTTAGATTTCTTCATTTTTGTGACCGTAGAAATAGTTTTAGCCATTTACCACGTTTGGAAGCGTTATGGGGTAGTTTCGGTGAGTTGATAGCTATAGAGCATGTTATTTAGATGTCGCGATGTTGTGTTATTTTAGGGAATTTTTCCCGATTTTTTTAGATTTTTTTATAATTATTTTGATTTACATATTATTCTTGACTTGAGCAGACGAGTCAAGTAATATTTACGAGGTAGCCATTGAGTTATATTTTCACCCTCGACATCTTCCTCCTTCACCCAAACCCTAGCCTCCCCTATTGTGGCCAGCACCGTCAGTGCCGGTGCCGCCCGACCGTCGACCGACGCCGCCCCCTCCCACGACAGCGTCGCCGTGCTGCCCCGATTAGCCTTGGCGACGGTAGGGCCATCGCGAGGCGGGATCGCCGCGGCTAGTGCGGAGATCACGTCATGGTCGCATCGCCGATCCCACCGTCGGCGACCATCGCCGTCGTTATCGAGTGGCGGCCTCGGCATCACCGACCACCCAGCGACCTTCCCCGATCGAAATCGGAGCCGATTGCCGCCCTGGCCGGCCGGATCTAGCCACCCACCATGGCCGCCCCTATTTTTGCCATTTACCGGTGAGTCGCCGCCTCCATCGGCCACGACGACGCCATCGACGCATTGGGCTTGCCGAGTTATGGTACCCAGTACCACCATTTTTCGGCCAGTAGACGCCACCGGTGATTGTCGCCAGAAAACCGCCGGAAAGCTGCTGGAAAACCATGGAAACCTGCTGGAAAACCGTCGTAACCCATCGAAAAATCAGAACTATTGGAATTCGCTGGAATTCACCGGTTCTTCCCGGAGCTAATCCAATCAAACCCGATCGAGCTTCGGACGTCGTTGAGCACCGAATTCAAGGTCCAAGATGCACGCATGCCGAAATCCTAGCCGTCGCTAACTGCCGACGACGCGAGGTATAATTACCTCCAAGTTATTATTTAGAATTGATGAGTGTTAAACTGTATGTTAGGGTTGAGTTATTGATATGATAAATGCCTAAATGTGAATGAAATAATGAGTTAGATGATGTGATTAAGAATGATGAGGATTAAGTGACTAATGAGGTAGGCTCAGCATGATAGTTGATTATGATGTAACTTATGAAAGCACGATAAAATTGATATGAATAGGATGACTTAGAATTATTTATATTAATGATTATTGAGTTGTTGATTGATTCTGATTGTATTGCGAGTGTGATAACTAGGACTAGTTTGATGCATCATTCATTTAGCGGCGTTAGCTTTTAGATTTGATGTGTAGGTGTAACACCCCGAATCCGGCGCGCTCGTGAACCAAACCGAACCGTCACGAGTCCCGGGTAGATCTACTCTCGGCATCTCAAGATGGAAGATATTGTTCGTTATGCATAGATGAATGTACTGAAACCTAACATGCCACTATGTGGATGACGTTACCAACCAGTTCATACTAAAGACAACCATAATAAAGATCGATAAAAATTCCTGAAATTAAACGGACAGAATCTCCCCTAAAAGTGCAATTCGGGGCCACCCTCTCAAATCAACGTATATAACTTCGTAAAACAATATTCATTCACTATACTATATTTTTCACATAAATATTTAATTCAAACATACCAACGCATTCTCGACATTTGGGTCATGACCCACCTTTTCATACTATTCATGTGCGCAATAATATTTTTTTCATATCTTGCTATAATAATCCATGTCCACATACCCAAACCACAACAAAACAATCAAAATGGTCAAAACAAATATTTCATCGGCGAGTATGCATATGTGTGTGCAAGGCAAGTAACTGCTCCTCTATCCAAGCCAGCATATTCAATATTCAATGCTCACCTACATATATATAGAAAAATGTTAGTAACGAGTGTTACTGGTCCAAAACATAACTAATACCAAATTGGCTATGAGAGCAAACTCCCATATGAAAGAAAACATCATGAAGACCCTGAAGAGCATTTACTGAACTAAAATTATCTTTAACTAAGCTGATCTATTACTGCTGATGCCTCGACATTTTCTCATTTCTCTTTCTGGTCTCTTGGAACTGCTTTCATATTCTTAGTCATGGTTCTTATTTCCATACCCACTCACATAGCACGGCTATCAGCAATCCTGGCTTGGACTAACACACGCCGCTCGCATAGCATGTCATCGGTATACCCCAACTTAGACAAGCACATGCCTGCAGACATGGTTGTTGGTAGTTCCGGTCTTTGACTGACACATGCCGCTGGCGTAAATGGACGTCGGTAGTTTCGTCTTTGACTTGCACATGCCTGCTTACGTAGTACGGTTATCGAAAACACAAAAACTACATATACGTATAGGTCTTGGTAGATATTTATATAATAGGCCCGGAGGCATCGTGAGCTGGATCTGAGTTTCGAAAACAAACTCGAGGGATCACATCCTCAAGGGTTATTAATCAGGAAAATTGTTTGGCTAAATGGCTCAAGTTAAGTGGGATCCGATAAAATGCCACTTAACCCGTCCTACAGGCATTAAAACAAACCTACAATAGAATAGAGTATAAATCAGAGAAGTCCTAAATAGACCTGGTAGAAGCTCCAAGCGTGGTTGTGCGCCTAGGCGGCAAGCTCCTACTCCGTACCTACACATCAAAACTAAATACTAACGTCTGTTCATGATGAGAAAAACACTACGATGTCAATGTTGTAAATAAGTATTGACTCGATTCCTACTCGAGTCAAAATAATAACTAGCTCGTAATAAATCTAAAAAAAATACAAAAAATAAGGAAAATCCCATAAAATAAAAACAACCATCATAACATCCAAATAACATGATCTATAACTATTAACCCGCCCTAATTACCCAATAATGTGTCCTAATGCGTTAATCGGCCTAAAACTATTTCTACGATCAAATCAATAAAAAGAAAAAAAATTACTGCATACTTTCATATATTGTGATAACTCATCTCACATCATCTCATCGACGTTATCATCATATATTCAGGTATACATGACTCTCATCGCTCATAACTCACGCTGGTCTCGACTAAGCGTGCGGTCTATGAACTGACTCGAATCGAACCGACTCATTCGTTGTAATAAAACCCTAACTCGAGTGACAGGTTTTACCGAGTAGGAGCTCACCACTTAGGCGTGATGACACGCTTGGAGCTTCTACCAGGTTCGTTTACGACTTGCCTTTTTTTTAACGCTCTATTCCATCGTATGTTTGGTTTTCTACTTGTAGGACAAGTTAAGTGGCGTTTTATTGAATCCCATTTAACTCGGCCATTTAGCCAATTGCAATTTTGGAATAATAACCCTTGATGATGAGATCCCTTGAATATGGTTTTGAAAACAAGATCCACCACAAGTTTCCTTCGGGCCTATTATATCAAATTCCCTACCCAGGCCTATATATATGTATAGTTTTTGTGTTTTCAATGAGAGATGGAAAGAGGGAGGCGGCCATGGCTTCAGATAAGGCAAGTGCTCGTCTGGGGGTTGATGTTGGGGAGGACCAACTTCATCCCGAGGGATCTTGCTAACTCCGCATTTGAGTTCCTTACACCCGGAGAACGTGGAGGTTTACGGGTATTGTTTAGTACAGTGCATGTCCGGAATTGTGGTTCAAAGGTACTAAAGGTGACTGCCTAAGAGTACTTGGCCTTCGGCTCAAGGCCAGGAGTAATATAGAGGATGTAGATGGCTGAGATGAACGAGAATGAGATTTGATGCAAGACACAATAAATGAGATGGCCAAGGAAAGAGAATGAGATGGAAAGGGGACGTTGCCACTGGAGGGCGAAGGGTCCCATTTGTGCCCTTGTGAGAGTTCTTGAGGAAGTATATGATGGTTTTCATTCAATTGGAGGGTTAGCTCTCATGTGCCAGTTTGATATTAGTTATTTTCTGGGCCGGTAACACTCGTTATTGACGTGTTTTCGTACTATATATAGGTGATGAGTGTGAGATGGATGCGCCAGTTTGGACGGAGGAGAAGCAAGGTCTCTTGCACACACACGTTTAATGATTGAATGTTTAATATTTTGTTTATGATTTTATTATATTGAAATTGATGTGAGAAAATGCAAAGAGATGATGATACGTGTGATTGAATGTTGACATGATGATACGATGTGAGTTATGAAGAGGATGTGTAGGTGGGCTGAGACCCAACCTCGAGAATGAGTACATAGTAGATTACATTATATGAATGAAATTGTTGATATATCCATATATAGTTGTATATATTGTTTTGATAGGGTGGCCCCTAATTGCACTTTTAGGGGAGACTCTGCCCGTTCTTATTTAGAGTTTCTTCTTGATTTTATTGTAATTGTGTTGATGTGTGTGAATTGATTTTCATGTCATCCATGTAGTAGCATGTCAGAATTTTTGTGCATTCATCCATGCATATAGAAAATCGTATCTTCATCTTAAGACGCCGAGAGTAGATCCGAGTCGGTTTAACCAAATCTAGTAAATTAGCGAGCGGTTCAGTTGCTGGTAATATTTTCGGGTCAGCTCACGGGTGAGCCGAGTCGGGGTGTTACATGTGGAATAGGTAACCACAACCCTTGGTTTTACGCGTGTTAAGTTCAGTTTCATCATAAGAATAAGTTACCTAACTCAAGTTTAGAACTAAGTACAAGAATCTGATCATACATTTCAAAGAAGCTCAAACTCCCTCTTTTGTAGTCTGCATTGTAATATCAGGCTCTTAGTTGCTGGGGTGGTGTTGCTTATCTTGTTGCTCGAAGTGCTCATACTTAGAGTTCCCTTAAGTTTTAGAGCCTTCGTATGGTAGTATGATCAGTGTGTACTATGTATGAAAGCTATAAGGTTGCCGTCATAAGCCTCCTTAATGGTTGAGATCTACTTCCAAAAGGTTTGTACATTAGTGGTTCAACTAATACCTTCGAATTATAACATCGTAATTCGGTCTGCCCTCAGACTGAAAGATGGGGTGTTACACATCCTCTCTCCATTTCTCTCTATATGTTGTCAACTAAGAACAACATTGACGATTTGATGGTTGAATTCCATGTGTTGTAACAGTTGATGTCTCTTTCTTCTTTTGCTTTTGATATGATACGTCAACATATTGTGGTGTCTACAATTCAGAAAAGGGGCTTGTTCTAGTAAAGAGAAAAAGTGGTAGGGTGTAAGGGTGTTGGTCTTTGAAATCCAGACCTCGAAAAGCATGGGCTGCTGACGTCGAAGGCATGGGTGGGCTGAATTAGGGCAAGGGCTGGGCGCAAGGGTGCTTTCCTGGTGCCTGGAGCCTTTGAACTAGCACTAGAAATTCTAATCTCATACTTTCCAACACAAGGGCACCATGAGGGTACATTTGCATTGGAAGTTTCAAGCACACACTTAGGATTTTCACCTAAGGTGCCCAGGATGATCTCGGGAGTCGTGTCACAAATACCGTAGGGGCTAGGATCGACCAGAAAGGGTTTCAAACACATAACAAGTAAACTAGACTTGTGATAAATACAATCCTAAACCTAACAAAACTCGACTCAAATAAAAACAAAAAATATGAGTCGAGATAGCGTAGTCTAGTCGGGCAGTACCAAATATTGAAGCAGACTAAGGTTGTGGCTCGTACATGCTATATCATACATACACACGTGGTAAAAAGGACTCAGCAATTAACTTGATATAGGTCAAGATGTAACCGAAACTAAAATTGTAGAGTAAAAAACCTAGTTTGTATATTCCATGAATTGTATTATTTGGTGTTCGGATTATTAGACTAAAATGACCCCTTGCTAGATTGTAAAATTGGGTTGGGCGTCATAAAAATAGTTTTATGGACCCATTAATTCTTACTTTATTATTATTATTTATTAAGAAAGCATTGGAGTATAAGTATACATAAATTAAGATTTTGAGAATGTTTTTAAATTTTAATATATTTATAATTATACTATTCGAATTAAAGTTTGTTACTTATTAATACATATTTAATATACTGTTTTCAAATCTTTATTTATTTATTTATATATTGTTATTATTATTAAGAAAAACCTTAGAGTTTAATTCTATCAATTTTAAAATCTTTAAAAAATAAATTGCATTTAATAATAAAAAAATGCTATTAAAATAAAAACAAAAAATGTTGACAAACGTTCATTTTTTTCATTCTGCACCCATGTGCTGACTGAATAACAGAAACCAATTCTTTTTCTTTTAATCATTTGTCATTCACATTAGATGGTAACTGTTTACGTTGGTGGGGAACATTGGTCTTCAATGTTTGAATGGAGGTGGAGGTATTGTGGTGCCTACGATTAAGAATATTACATATCTTTAACATAAAATTAAAATTATTTTAAATATTTGTGTACAACCATTGTAATCTAAAAATCTATGTTTTTGGCTAAAATTAAATAGGCATTCATTATTTTTATTTAAAAATAATTAGTAATAGTTTTTAAAAGTAAAATTTTATATTATTAATATAAATTAATATCAAGTTTTTAATATACCCCATACCAGTTTTGGACTAGATTTATTTGTATTAGGCAAGACTAAACTAAAGTATATTTTATATTCTAAGATACAATAGATTTATGTGAAATTTTGAATTAATTTATATAAAAATGTATAACCAGAGTAAAAAATTGTGGGGCAACCAACTATTCTACACAAGGTGCTTCTAAGTTAAATTTCGATAAGTATTTTAAAAGTAAATATTGAATTGTATTTTTGAGTTTGACATTTGAAATTTTAAGTCACACATACGCGATGGCTTTTATTAAATAGTAAAAAATGTAATTTAATTAAACAATAATAATTGGCGAACAAATGTAATAAATAAAAAATATAAAAAACAAAATTATAAAACACAATCTTTAACCATAGTTTCAAGAATCGGAATCGGAATTAGAATCGGTTTTCCAGTGAATCGGAATCGGAATCGGAATCGGGTAAAATCGGCCAAGAATCGGCTTTTTTGAATCGGCCAAGAATCGGAATCGGAATCGGAATCGGTCCGAACCTGAAAAAATATAAAAATTTGACAATTCATGACAAAAATAGTTGAAATACATAATTATATAATTTATCAACATAAATACAAAAATTCAGGTATTTATACAACAATCATAAAGGTATGCAATTATAACAATACAACGACAGAGTCATACCTGAAAAAACAAATAAGAACATACCTGAAAAAATATACTCTTTATGTAATTCAAACAAAAACAGACTTGGAAGAACATACCATATATCTAATTAACACAATTTCATATGATTACATACCTAAAAGAACATTCACAATTTATCATTACAATACCACAATGTCATGCACAATTTAATATAAGTCCAAAAAATGAATGTTCAGCACAATTCTAAATCATCTAATTCATCATCTGAAACATGTTCAGAGTTTGAATCATTATCACAAATGGGAAGAGTAGAGCTATTATCTGTATGAACATGAGATCCTGATGTAGAAGGAGGCATAGAACCCGCAATCAGATGAAGTCCCTCAGGCTCAAGTGGCAAAGAGAAACCATCAGATGCAGTAGAACACGATCCAATTGCAGTTTTCAACGTGGTACCACTTTCATTCGCTGCAACTGCATCTTCGTCTTCACCATCATTAGTACCAAAGAAATCATCTTGCATAAAAAAAGTCTTACCCTATTCATTTCAATTCAAAAAAAATTCATACGTAAAATCATGAATGGGATATAATCTTTAGTTAAACATACCGATGGGGATGGGTTGTCCTGTTCTCCAACCCACTCATCTAACGAGTCTTCTAAACTCAAATGCTCACTAACCGCATCATATTTATGCCTCCACCTCAACTCGTTTTCTTTGACCCGCATGTTGTAATGAACATATACAAGATCATTGACTCTCTTTCTGGCAAGTCGATTTCTTTTTTTGGTATGTACTTGGTCAAAAGTGCTCCAGTTACGTTCACAACCCGATGATGAAGAAGTTTGACTAAGTATTCTAATAGCTATCTTTTGCAGTTCGGGGCAACTTATACGTTGCTCCCACCATGATGCTACATTTGACAAATTGATTTACTTATAAGCTTGCTATAAAAATGAAATACGGAGAAATGTGGTATTTACCTGGGTGAAGGACTTTTCTGTTGGTAATTGCAAGAGAATGTCCAAAATCTCCTTTTGCATATACAAAATCGGACAACTACAAAATATTAAAACAAATTTAGTAATCATATTTAGTTATACAAAACTTAAAAATAATAGTATCTTGACCTGCAAAGATGCCATGGATCGAGCTGCATCATTGACTTCCAAACGACAGATGACATCATTGAATGCACGATATACCTCGCTTGGCTACAAAATTAGTCCCAATCAAACATAAGCAATATGAAATTGTTAAAAAAATTATAAAGATATTTAAGTTAAATAAGAACATACAATGGTAGAGTTGAAGCGATAACGGGTTTGAGGATTAAGCATATATGCTCCAGCATGTAGAGGATGACAAAATTGATTCGCCTAATTGAAATCGCGGCGGCAGAATCGGGGCGGCACGAGGTTCGGGTCGGCGGCATGAGTAAGGGTCGGGGTCGGCCGAATAGGTTTTTTTAACGACAATTACCATTTTACCCTTGATAAATTAATTTACTAAATATTAAACGTAAGGTATTTTAGTAATTATACAAAAAAACCAGAATCGGCCGATTCAGCCCGATTCCGATTCCGATTTAAATCGGGCAGAATCAGGCTGAATC